>CAIGRR010417401.1:0-18414 GCA_903798365.1 Fraxinus sp. 1973-6204
GTATGGAGAATGTTTGCTTGAAAGGCTACATGTGCAAATTTATTTTATTAGTAGAATATGTGATTAAAAATGAGTTTGAATCATTTAATGCATTTAATATATATATATATATATATATATATAAAGCAGAAGTTAAAAATCAATTAGGAAGAAAATAAAGACTCTTAAAAGTGATAGAGGTGGAGAATATTTTTCAATTGAATTCAACATATTTTGTGAACAAAATGGTATAATACATCAATGTTCTACACCATGTACACCTGAACAAAATGGCATAATAGAAAGAAAGAATAAAACATTTTTAGAAATGATTAATGTCATGTTATCAAATCCTGAATTATCATTTAATTTATGGGGTGAAGCCTTATTTAATGTATATAACATAGTAAATAAGATTTCTTTGAAAAAGAATAAGGTTTCTCTAAATGAAAAATAGGAAGGAAGGAAATTAAATATAAATTATTTTAAAGTGTGGGGTGTCTTGTTTATTGCAAGAATATAGATCCTAAGAAAACCAAATTAGACCCTAGAAGTATCAAATGTGCATTGTGGGATATGCTTGAAATAGCAAGGTCTATCGATTATTAAATTTAGAATCCATTATTATAATAATCAAGTGATGTAGAATTTTTAGAGAATGTATTGATAACAAGAAATTTTCAAAAAGAAATTCATGTAGGCATTCCCGTTTCTAGATAATTACAAGTAGAAACATCTATGAGAGATGTTGAACTATCAAGTGAACTTTGAATAAGTAAAAGAGTTAGAAAAGAAAAGGGTCTAGGATCAGACGAAATAAATTTCCAACTTATTTCTCTCTACTAAGTGGAGGGAGATATGAGATATGAAGGATATTGTAAGAAAAATTCTTTTTATTATTCAAGTTAAAAGTGATCCTAAGACTCGTAAAAATATCAATGTTTTTTGAAGATTGCATATTTTGAAAAGATGCAATAAGTGATAAAATAGATTTTATTATATCAAACAACACTTGGCAAATTGTTGATTTACCAAATGGATCAAAATCCATTGGTTGTAAATGAGTGTTTAGAAGAAAATATAATTTTGATGGTACACTCGATACATATAAAAATAGATTAGTAGTTAAAGAGTATTGACAAAAGGAAGTAATCAACTATTTCGATACATATACACTAGTGGCTACGATAATCACAATAAGGATCTTGTTTGCATTTGTGTCAATATATGATTTATATGTTCATTAAATGAATGTCAATACGACATTTCTATGGGGGTCTCGAGGAGGAAGTATATATGAAACAACCGAAAATGTTTATTCTACCAGAAAATGAACATAAGCATGCAAATTAGTCAAGCCCTTTTATGGATTAAAACAAGCACCTAAAAAGTGGCATGAGAAATCCGACTTTAAAATTATGTCAAATGATTTTAATCATAATTCTGTAAATAAATGTTTATATACTGAAGTGTGTGATAGTATAATTATATTTATATGTCTTTATGTGAATGATATTTTAATCATTAGTAATGACATAAAAGGGATTAAAAAAGAAGAGATATTTATCCTCCACGTTTGAAATGAAGGATTTTGGACAAGTGAACACTATCCCTAGTATCAAAGTTAATAAAGATAGTGGGGGTTATTCATTAAGCCAATTACATTTTGTTGAGAATGTGAAATAAATTTAAACATTTGAATATTAAAAAGGCAAATACCTCATGGATCCAATTATCAAGTTAATAAAGAACGGTAGAAGAAGAACAGTAGCTCAATTGGAAGCCTTGTTTCTTGGAAGTCAGAAACAATCTGCATTACACACTCAACAATGGAGTCGGAGTTTGTAGCATTGGTCGAAACAGGAAAAGAAGCTGAGTGACTAAGTGATCTTCTTTATGAAATTCTTTTAGGTGCAAGGATATTTCTTCGATACCTACCTTATGTGATAGTCAAGCCACCTTAGTACGAACATATAGTAAAGTATATAATTGAAAGTCTAAACATATGAGTATAAAACATGAGTATGTAAGAAAATTAATCAAGCGTGAAATAATTTCTCTTACATATGTTAAGTCTAGTGAGAACTTAGATGATCTATTGGCTAAACCTCTTCTAAGAGAGTTAGTAAGATCAACATCAAGAAGGATGTGGTTGGCACTCCTTGATTAAAAGTCTACTAATGATAGCAATCCTATCGAAATATACTAAATAAGTATATCTAGGTTCAAAGGATAATTACAAATCATTTGATAAGTGGATAAGTTTCAACACTATTAACCTATTTAAAACCATATCCTTGATATATAGTGTTGATTGTTACGTGAAAGTTAATAGTTCGACCCTAAAATCACCTAATATGTGAATAACGCGGAATTAAAAATGATTGTTGATTAATATTGCAACAAGTCATAATAATTAATTACTCTAAATTCAGTTTACGTGCATTAACTACCCTATGTTGAATTGTCGATTTGCATGAAACCAATAATGTAAACAACACAAAGAATTTAGTACGGAGAAAGCCCTTAACTGTGTAAAAACTCCGGGACCAAGCCACTGTTTACCACTATTGATAATAAGAACTTACAGTATGATCCAACCTAAAAAATCCACTAGACTTGCTGATCTAATTCTAGCAATCTCCAAGACCCTGGAATACGTTTCACACACACATGTTCCCGATTTTCCGGAATTATCTATCTTCTATGAATCACCAAGAACATCTTGGTCTTGTGCTCTTCCTAAGCTTCTGGTCCAACCTGCCTCAAATTTTAACAATCTTTAAAAGCTATTGAGAAGTACATTCTTGATTGTGTTTAGAAAGTGGGTGTTTTGGATTAGTTGACTTTGATATTTTTCCCAACTTATCTCAAGAATAAAAAGTTTAATCTCAATATTTGGATGTGTTCTTGGATCTTGGATTGATGTTATGAGGATGTAAAATAATGATCAACCACCAACAAAAATGTACTAGGCATTGTGTATTTATAATAAGATGTATTTGTGTAGTACATGAAAGATAGAAATTTTGAAAATCGCGAACTAGGGTTTCATGTATAACACCGTCACTCAAGTGCCAAGCTAACGACAAGCGAGCGATATATGTGTCGCTCAAGTGAGAGTCGGGCGACAATGATTCTATTTTTTCTCTTAAGGTAGACTAATGTAAATTCGGCGACTCTTTCTTCACATTCCATATTCGAACCCAAAGACTCATAGTTCATCCATATAACCCTCAAAAGATTCATTGACTTTTACAACTCTTTTATAATTATCATATTTTTTCATAATAATCATTTTGTCTTAAAAATTGCCAACATACCTTTATTCCTAACATTACAAATGCAAGGATGAGTTTAAAAAACTCTTAATGAAGTTGAATATGGGGTACAAGTATCTCTAAAAGTAACAAAAATACTGAAAGAACTTCATATATATATATATCATTTCGTGGTGTATTAGTTGAACATATGAGTTAGTATTCCATTTCATATTATTAATTAACATCAAGAAACCCATAATTTACTGCCCCAAATTCATCAAATCATATTCAAGCCTTTTGATGTTTTCTTCAAGTTCATTTTGAAAAAATTACTTGTGCTTTAGTATTCTTTCTTAGGTTTGATAAACCCTACAAACTATTTGTCATTTAGATTCTTTTGAAACATCTAGAGAGGAAGTAAATATCGTTTGAGGACAACGTTTTTAAACGTGTTCAAGTCTTGCAAATACGTTCCTTCAATGTTTCCATCTTCGTCTTCTTCTACTCTCCATTGTTCTTATTTCCAACATCAGATACCAATAGTTTTAAGGATATTTATGCTCGGTAATATTTATTAAAAAATGATGTAGAAATTTTCCATTTCTAATTAGGAAAACTGTGTGTGACCTAAACTTTCCATTAATCAATGATTTACACTTCCTATAATAAGTCCGGCCAATTTGAAAGTTGCTGTGAATAGTTCATAATTCCTACAATTAGGGGAAAGAATCGGTGATAGATCGAATCTATAAAAAAAAGAATGTTTTGGTCCCTAATGCCATTCCGTCTACTCGTTTATACTATACCATCATTTAGAGGTTGGAACGAGGCATTTGAAGCTCTCAAACTTGTAGAACAGCAGGTGTGTTTTCAATCTTGAAAAGCTTTCATGTCAACAATGGCGAGAGGTAATTCGATAGTCCAAACTTCGGGTGTTTGCAGTTTTATATATAAGCATACATACAGGATTCTTACGGTTGGTATTAAAGTCGAATTAATGTCTGCCTTGATTTTTAAGAATTAACGTTCTACGTGTTTTTTCTGGATAATTTTAGTGTTTGGGCTTGGAAATCTTTAGGAATTTGATTTCTAAAGATCCTGTAATTCGAACCTTCTAATTTAATGGCTGGAACTTTGAGAAATAATTGGGTTTCATAGCTGTATCATAAACTGGTTGAACAAGGATGAAAAGACCCTACTGGAGGATAGGGATGACCTATATGGGCCAAAAAACTTGGACACTGAAATGGTTAGCCCAATTGACTGGTTGTTTAGCCAATAATTTGGATGAAAATTTTGGATTTTTGTGGCCTTAATCACATTTCCATTATCAAAATAAATAAATGGGATGATTATCATTTCTTATAAATATTTTTTGGGTAGAGTTCACAAATCAGACATACTTTTACAATTGTAAAAATCAGGTATTAAGTTTTAAAAATAAAAAAAATCAGGTATTTAGTTAATTAATTAAATATATTAAAATCAAAATTATACAATTCATGGTCACAGATGCATAGTTACGAGCCACAATTTATTTCATTGGTCACAGATCAAAAAAATTATAGGTCACAATTTATCTATCCATCACACATTTTCAAATTTATTGGTCAAAAATCATTTTTTAGTCACAAATTATCGAATTTTAAGGTCATATTTTAATAGTTAGTTACAGTAAACCAAATAGTTGGTCACATGCACCAAACACCCCACACCCGATCTCGATTCACCACGAATACTTGATCATAGGTCAACCAAACCCCCCCACAACAACACCACTACAAACAAAAATATCAGAACTAACACTTCCATCACCACCACCTGTACCACCACTACCGCCGCCACCATTTTTGAAACACCACCATCGCTACACCGTACCGCACCAGCTACACCACCACACATACCACCAGTCACCACTGCTACCATCGCCAAAACAACACCACACACTACCACACGCTACCCACTACACACCATCACAGCCACCACCACAAAATCATCACTACACAAAATACCACCACCACCACCACACAAAAACACCACCCAAATATCTAGTGTACTGTCGGAGTAGCCAGAACCACCACCATTGCACCAACACCAACACCAACGTCGCTAGAAACCCCATCACTTCACGACAACTAGTGACCAGAATCTCCATCTTAAACAAACCACCACTGATTCACCACCACCAACAACAAACCACCATTTTCAACTATAAAACCACCATTTCCACCGCCAAAATTCAATAAACCCACCCAACCGCCAGATCCACTACCACCACAAAAAACATCGCCCAAACCTCACTACAACTACTATCGGCTAAGCGAAGCAACGCAACACTGCTTCTGCTTCGCGTGCCATGATGAATTGCCGAAGCGATTGTCACGAGGAGTCACGGCATAAGTCGGCGCTGACTGTAGCGTCATGATGCTGTCGTTGACAGCAGTAGCCTTCGATGCCGCAGTGTAGCCGACTGACGCAACTCCTTCGTTAGTCACTGGCGTTCAAAGAGAGAAGGGAGAGAAAAGAAGAGAGAGAGAGAAGGAAGAGTGAAAAATAATTAGGGTTTGGGTGGACGGAGTTAATTTAATTATGATTTTTGAATTTTTTTTTTTTTATCAAACCGAATTTTTAAATGTGATCTTAAAATACCTGGATTTGTGTAATTTCCTCATATTTTTTTTATATATTTAGTGGAAATAACTTTATGTCATTATGTGATAAAACTATGCTATTTTACATGTATAATTGATTGTTGTGATTATGCAATTTTTATTATTTATTTTAGTGCATAATTTCTAAAAATGTTCACATATATTTATACTGCTTATTGATATATGCAATTTATGTATGAGGAAATTTTAGAGTAAACTAAATGTCCAGCGATCCATATACTTTTAAGTAATTAGAGATTAGTCACAACATCTTTAATTATACAAACTGTATATATTAAGTTGTTTAGGATCACATATAGGAAAATGACTCTTATTGTAATTGATCATATTTTATATATTAAATTTAATCCTACAGAAATTTTTATTATATTCGTATGATTAATTAGGGTAAAATATCAATTATAATTCTAAATTTACCCACATGAATTAAGAAAATGAACATAATTTGATACTCTTATCGTAAAGTTAGGTGAATTTAATTGAATTAAAAATTTAGCTACATGCAAGTTTTATGTCATTAGATTTATAATTTTTGGAACATAATTTACATTGGTAAAATATGATATGGTTTTATTGGTCTCAAATTTATGGAATGTAAGCATGCATATTTAATTTTCATACTACCTTTAGGTCAGTACTTTGGTCTGGACATCCCCCACATGATTGGAGATGGAAGGATTGCCTCTCCCAATCATGCAACTTGCGAGTTTTTCTAATATCAAGAGTGAGATTTCCGAATTGAAAGGGGATAACTATAAGGTGTGGAAGGTGAGAATTTTGCTTCTTTTGGGGTGCATGGACATTGATTATGTATTAGGAAGGAAAAATCGACTATTATTGCGACTAGCACTCCAAAAGAAAATGCTCTTTATGAACAATAGGAGCAATCTAATCGCCTTAGTGTGATGTTCATAAAGACCAAAATCTCTGCTAGTATTTGAGGTTCCGTGGATCAACATGACAATGTCAAGGGATTACTGAAGGCTATTGATGAACAATTTCTAACTTCAGATAAGGCACTTGCTAGCACTATGATGATGAAGTTTTGATCCTTAAGGATCATAAGTGTGAAAGGTGTAAGGGACATTGCAACTCAGATGAAAACTCTTGAGGTTGAAATGTCTGACTCCTTCCTAGTGCACTATATACTGAACACTCTCTCGTAGCAATATGGACCTTTCAAATCTCTTATAACACGCATAAGGACAAAATAGTATGCCAATTCATACTACATGGTGCGAAGTATGCTTAGCAGCTTCAAGCTTCCTAAATCCTTGTAGACTGAAGGTCCTAAAACACCTTTGTATATATTGAACCAAGTTCCAACCAAGGCTATTCTAAAGACGTCTTTTGAACTATGGAAATGTTGGAAAATGAGTTTGCGACATATGTGCATTTGGGGATGCCCGTCTAAAGTAAGAGTTTATCATCTACAAGAGAAGAAACTGGACCCAATGATTATTAATGGGTATTTTATTGGATATGTCGAAAAGGTCTAAGGGTTACAAATTCTATTGTCCATCTCACAGAACTAGGATTACGAAATCAAAAAATGCAAGATTTCTGAAAATGACTTAATCAGCGGGAGTGATCAATTTCGGAACATATTCTCTGGAGAAAGATCAACCTTCCACATCAAGCAAAAGATTAGTTATTGTCCACAACACTCATCAAGTTCAAACGGGCGTTTTACAACCGGCTAATAAAGTTCCACAACCTGCTGATGATAATTTTGTAGATCAAGAAATGCCAGAAATGGTTGAACAACCATTTGGACAACATGGCCCTCAGAAAAATGTTGAATTAACATTAAGAAGATCAACAATTTTAAATAACTATGTCGTGCATCTAGAAGAAATGGATAATAGTTTTGGAGTAGAAAAAAATCTTGAAATATTTTTGCAGGCCATGGATTGCAATGAATTCGACTTACGGTTTAATGCCATGAAAGATGAAATGAATTCTATGGCACCCAACGGAGTCTGGAATCTTGTAAAGTTGCCTAATGGTGCAAGAGCCATAGGGTTTAAATGGGTCTTTAAAACTAAGGACTCATTGGGCAACATCCAAAGATATAAGTAAGACTCGTAACCAAAGGATTTACTAAAAAGGAAGGAATCAACTACAATGATATTTTTCTCCTATATCCATGAAAGACTCTCTTCATATTATTTTGGCATTAGTTGCACATTTTGACTTTGAACTGCAACAGATGGATGTGAAAAGAAATTTGGAAGTTGATGTGATTAGTTCATAATTCCTACAATTACGGGAAAGAATTGGTGATGGACCGAGTCTATAAAAGAAATAATATTTGGGTCCATCTACTCGTTTATACTACACCATCATTTAGAGGCTGGAACGAGGCATTAGAAGCTCTCAAACTCGTAGAACATCAGCTACTTTTTCGGTTCCGAAAAGCCTTCAAGACCAGAGCACAAAAGAGGCAGCCACTATTCTCTCAAAAAGGAGGCAAAAGGAAAAGCCGAGTGTTGTGAAGAGCCTTGGCTCGTCTCCAATTATTGGGTTGTCAATTGTGGTTTGGTTCGACTATTAAGTAGAGATTTAATAACGGGGCTTCTAACGAAGCTTGTGAATATTATTCCGACTCGACTAATCATCATCATTGCCCTGGGCTTATTTGGTTTCAAAATACACAACGGTGACAAATACTACATTGGTAGTAGGATGTAAGACTCTTCAATTACAGTTTGATGTATTTATGACATTTTATGTATGTTATAGAAGGAGATGGACTCGTTTGTTCTATTACTTCCCTAATGTTGGATCAAGTATCCTGTTAGCACTTCCATAGCTAACGTTTGATGCATCAAATAGTCACAAACACAACAAACAAATTCAAAACCAAAGTCCCAATCTCTCTGTGTGTAAACTACACATGCAAAAGCATACATATATACAAAATGAAGCCCATATGGCACACAAACAATCACATCCATACTCCAAATCTCTCTATGGGTAAACTAGACATGCAAAATTACAGAAATACTTACAAAATGGAAGTCCATATGGTACACAAACAATCGTTGACATTAATGACAGTTCACAATGTCTTGCAAAAATTCGACGAAGCTTCCCAGCAGGGGCGGACACAGATATTTTAGGTTTGGGGCACAATCAAACCCTGTATAAATCGAATACTTTGTTTTTGATTTTTGAATGTTTCATACTTGATTTGAGAGAATGCAGATTTACATTTACAAAAGATTTCTTCATTAATATTTTGCTAATCATTTTCATCCATTTGATTTCGAAAAGTCATTTTATTAATGTTTTGTTTATAACAAGAAAATGCATATTTATATTTAAAAATCTTATAATGTATTTGATACAAGCAATCAATTCAAGTAATCGAAAGGAAAGACATATAACTAATATTCAATACTAATAATCGATTAAATAAACACAATTCGTTAAATATAAGTCAAATTGAATATAATGAGTTCAAACACATTCTATATACACAGTTTGATGGGGGTAAAATGCAAATTTAGGTTCTAATTACTTGAAAATTTGATTAGAAAGTGATGATTTGTAGTAAATGTGATAATTTGTAGAGAAATTATATACAAATTTTAGAAAATTAGAGGGGTTAAAATTTTGTGAAAAGACGTGAGGAAAAGAGTAAAAGAGAGCAAGAGAAAAGAGAAAAAAATCAAATTTATTGTGATTTTGTCCCTATTTGGTGGAGATTAAAATCAAATTTTTAGTAAATTTTGATAAAGGTTAAACAGTTATAGATTTCACGAAGTATGTTATTAAAATTAATTGTTAACTTTGATTTAAATTGAAATTAAAATTTCAATCGATAAAAAATGTGACTTTATAAAAAAAATTCTCAAAAGTTGGGAGGTCATGTGACCCCAGGACCTCCCGGGTCCGTCCCTGCTTGCTTCCCAGGGATCAACATTTCAAAATTGAACTTGATTTGTCTGATGAACAGGACCACGATGTTGCTGAGAACATCGCTACCCAGGGCAATACATGAATTGAGACTAACTAGGTGATTGTATCGTGCAGTCAAATACCACAAAGGAGAGTGATATCAAAGAAATAGTTTATGAAACACCACCGCATATTGTGCATATTATTAGATAGATCAAATTTTATTAAAATTTAACTACATTTCATGGCATTCTCAACTTGTCAATCACATTTAATCAACTTTTATTTTACTAAAAATCAAATTTTTATCTGAACCAAACAGGGGCTTAGTTTATTCCCGACGTTGTTTTTATTAATTTATAATTAACGAAATTTTGTTGTGGTAAATTAACTGTTTGAGCTCTATTTTTTGCCAAAAAAAAAAAGTTTTGTAATAATGATTTATTGAATAATGTGTATTTAAAAAGTTGAAAAAAGAAATTGGATTTATATGCAAAATCTTTCTGAATAATGCTATGTAGCCTTATTGGAGTTACAACACCAGTTTAGATATGTTAAATGAATTGTGGATTTAAATGAGTCATTTAATTCCACTTATTATTTCATGTAACATTGACGCCACTTAAACTGGGGTTACAACTTTAGTAGTCTAAATAGCATTGCTCAATTTTTATATTAGGAAAATGTGTGTTTGAAAAAGAGTTTTAAGGAAAAAAAAAAAAAATGAATTTTAGAGAATAAGGCTCAAACATGGGCTAAATTTGTTAAACTATTTATTTTTTAATATCGCTAACTTAAAAATCAATCATGATCTTTAATTTATTTATTTGTTTTTTATGAATTACCTACTAAATTTTTTAAAGGCCAAAATATGTAAATTTAAAATTTGGGGCCTCAGTTGATTGTCTAACTTGTCTAATGCTTGAACCGACTATATACACATATTTCAAGAACCTCGTGCCTTCCACCCCTTGAACTTAAAAGACAATGAAACAGTGAGGATTATTTCATGTTATACTAACATCTTGGATGACAGAAACGACACACAACAGAATTTTATTGGTCTATTTAAAAAAAAGTTAATAATGTCATTCAATCATTTTTTACATACCTTTTGTCAACGCAGATGTCAAATTCATCTGGCAACAAAGCTTAATTCTTCTTTCAATTTTGTAACTTCACTAAATAAGATACTTTTCATTAAATTTGACCACTAAAAGACTAAAATGCTTATATTTCCTTTCGAAAATCCCCAATCTTACACTCGTTGATAAATTCCACAATCCTCTTTTTTCTAACATGCAAGTCACCCCCTCTTCACTTTTGTGTAATAACTCTATATGTATCATAATCAAAGATCACATGCTAAAGTTTTTTCACAACCTATTTACAAAAATTGTGAAAAATGTGCATGCATATCCTTTATCAAAAAGTAATCCGGCCTGCAGGCAGGGAAGATGCTTCAAGTTCCGGTTAGCGTGCACAGCCACCAGAGAGGGCGTGGTGGCCATTTCCACTGCAACAAGCAAGTCAGTTTCTGCATCATTTTAGAGGTTACTGTGTGGTAAAGCATATGAAAAGAAAAACACAAAGCATCAAATGAAACAAACCCACAGGTAAATTCATAGCACATTACATTATATACATTCAGTATTCCATTCTGTAAACAGACAGTTATATAAATATCAGAACTGGTTCCTCAAGAGTTTGATACCTTAAATGCTAATAATACATTTTTAATTACTTCCCCATATATGAGCTACAGACACAACAGGTTTACCGGGTACAGTTACAGTAATTTATCCTGTTGAAAAGTTTTGATTGGGCTAATGCTGAATCCAACAGTGAATCACGATGTCAACTTCGTTGCTAGGATCGGCAGCGTCATCCTCCTCTTCTGATCCATTTATTACTAGGATTGGCAGCTTCCTCATCTTCTAATCCGTAAGTAATTGGATCATCCTTCGTAAGGAAAATCTTGCATACCACCAGATTTGATATCTGAAAGGAGAAAGCATGAATCCACATGAGTAAATAGCTTAATTTATCCTTGCACAAATCAAGAATCCCACTGTGGGGGTACCGACTGAGCAATTATCACTGGGGTAAATACAATGGGGGTTTACAAACCTTTTACAAAATTTTATATTGGTTGCTAAATTTCATTTTGTTTCAATGCCACTTGGCTTAAACGGTTGTTACTCTTTAGTTAAACTAACTGTTACACTTTAGTCATTCCGTTAGCTTGACTAACAGAATTGCAAGGAATCACTAGAATGCAACAAACATTTAAGTCCAGTGACCATCTTAACAATCCTTAGTTAAATGATCAATTTGGAACAACATTAGCGACCAATGTGAAATTCGTTAATTTTAAGTGACCACTAGTGTTTTCAACCCGCCATTCAACTAATCGTACTTACCGGAAGCAAGTGATAGGGGTTAATTATTGCTGCGGAATCACTTATCACTTAAACCTACTATTTTAATGGTGCGTATGAATTTCGAAATTCCAGTACATGAATCAAGCCTATACATTTTTACCTTCTTTTTGATGCCATCACTCAGTTCGGCAGCTGAAAATGTACTGGGATTCACTCTAAATTCATGTATGTTCCAGTGAGTTTGAGTCCCTGAAGATATTTTTCCTTGGTGAAAAACAAGATGCCGCTTGAAACCAACTACTTTAGTGCCATCAATTATTCTTTCGTCAATTATAGGACTCCAATAACCATCCTCTGTGATGAGGTCGCCACTAGGCTTGGTAGTAAAAAAGAACCAGTACCTTCCATTCCCATCCTTAAATTCATCTGTTCAACATTTCAAATAGAAATATCAGTAGATAACTCACTCAAATAATTAGTCAAATGACAAGTCATGAATGTAAAATATCCAGGCTAGTCACATAATTACTGCTTCACTTTAGCCGCATAATAAGTTACCAAAGTAATTGACAGAACTATCTTTAAAGACCTCATTAGAATCGGATAATGACCTGAGATTAGATTTAACTTTCTATTCGCTATATTTAGAGTCTGAGCTATTCGCAAATGATATAAAGAGACTCTTGTTCATAAGTGATGAAATTTTTGCAGAGCAAGTTAGAAGAGGGAGAGACAAAAATTAACATGGCCTATTATAATTGTTAAAAATCTAGTTGCTTTAGATGTCCCAATATATAATAATGATCAAATCGGAATGGCAAAGAATAATTCATATAGCCAACCCCAATATTTAGCAAAAAAGGCTTATTTGTTTGTGTTTCGTTATTAAAAAACAAGCAGTTTTATAGAGTTATCTTCATTTTTCAAACCATGAATGAGTCCAGATTCATAGTAGGAACGACATTTGATGTTCCAAAAGAGATACCATACACTAGTACGCATTTCCTTCAAGTGAAAATCGGAGTAGTTTTGACTCAGGTCAGCCCATGCTAGCTCAGGTTTAGTCGCGTGATATAACAATAGAGATGAGTGAAGAATTCACATTTCACAAGTCACCAAAGCCATCTTGGTAACTTCTTATTCTTCTTCTTTTTTTTTTTCCTGCTCAACTCGAGAAGCATCATAAAAGTACAGTGGTTTTCTGTCTTGTTGCTAATGGGAGATCATTAGGGATAGCCTCCTTGTTTGTTACACGAGGGCATTGGCTCAAAAGCCAGGCCGAGGAGTCAATGCACAGGGTTCTACGATCACATATTGGACAAATGCATTACAGTGGTTTCAAGTTGAACAGTACGTTCTCTTCCGTGTTTTTGTCCATGATCATGCACGCTTTTTCTGACTGTCTTTAGTTACAGTCGACACAATTATGACTCTTTTATAACAGTCATTTATTCTGTTACTTCTCTATTGTTGGATCAAGATTCTGGTTAGAACTTCCACTTAACTAACTTTTGATACATTAAATAAAGTTTCTAAACTTGTTTAAGATATCTGCGGTCCATTGAAATATTTTTCTTTTTCTCCCAATTTCTCATATTTTTTGGACTCCTCAATTTAGCAAAAGGTGCGTATTTGCCGGTCCCATTCTGATATGTGTGATTCTGTGCCGTTCAGAATATTCTAATACCTTAACTTAGCAAAATGCATGAATTGGCCAATTCCATTCTTAAAAGCCACGACCAATGAAGATCAATGCCCTACACGTCAACAACTGACAATCCTTAGTTCGAACCTTGACATCATCTAATTTTGGCGGCAATAAACATTTATTACAATAGAAACCTCATCCCGGTTAAAATCGTATCTAAGGAATACTGCCCCCGTTTGAAAACCATTATTTCAAAACTCTTTACTTATTTTCAACCACACATTTACACAATAAAATATTTTGCACGTAAACCCAAAATTTTTCTCAACTTTTTTACTATACATTCTTCAAAATAATTACTATTCAAAACTCAATTTTCTAAAAACAATGGCCATCAAACAGAGTGGAGCCCTCTATTCATTTAATCCCATGGTCAACCAGTCCTCCCTTGACTCTCCACAGTCCATCAGCATATGGGAAAATCACTCAAAATCTCTACAGTATTTTTATATTAATACATTCACAACTGTAGTCCAAAATTAAAAAACAATATTCAGACATAAAATAACTTCAAAACCAAAAAGTAACTTTAACTTCAAATACAAATTTAAGGAAACTATAATAAGACATACAATAACTTCAAAACCAAACTCTAAGCCTAACTTAAAATCAAATTTCACTAATGTAAATCAATATCATCAAATGCCCAAAACAAATTGTTGGCTAAAAATCAGGCCACTTTTGCAGTATCTTTTGAACCCTTAAAGTTAGATCCCTTGAAAATCAAATCAATTTTAATTGAAAATTTCCCCAAACAAAAATTTCCCCAATTGTAACCAACAGTTATCACAGAACATAAACATGCAACTAAAGTTATTAAACATGCAAACATGAGAGGGTAAATTCTGCAAAACCTCATATGGCACAAAAATTGATAAATCATTATCCATAATTTCAGAGAGACACACATGAACCCAAAAATCAGATCCCGGATGCTACATTGCATGCATGTATATAAATGAGCTTCTAACAAAATCGCTAAAAAATCACAAACACAACAAACAAATTCACACCCAAAATCCCAATCGCAATCTGTAAATCACACACAGACACTTACAAAATGGAAGCTCGTCTGGGTTGGTCCCATAAACATCAGCAGTTGGAATCACATTAGCAGGAAATGGCTGATCCAATATGTTCTTCCTCAGATAAAACAGAACTTCATTGTCTGTTGGATCAAACCTGAACCCGTGAGGCAAATTCAACGAAACCCTCCTCGCTCCCCTCCGGAAAAAAGCCATTGGGAACTTCTTTTCTGTATGAATTTTGGTGCTTCGAACAGGATTTAGCGGTTTACAGCAATGATATTCCGGCTGTGGAAATGATTATTCTTTTGAGTTCTTCATTGGAAATGGTAATTGAATTGTAACTCCCAACATAACAACGGAATTGTTTTTTTCTTTAGTTTTGGGGCCATATCCTTCCTATACCATGTTTGGCAAGTCAATTTTAATTAAATTCATAC
Organism: Fraxinus sp. 1973-6204; assembly: GCA_903798365.1. Lineage (NCBI taxonomy): Eukaryota > Viridiplantae > Streptophyta > Magnoliopsida > Lamiales > Oleaceae > Fraxinus > Fraxinus sp. 1973-6204. The sequence goes on from CAIGRR010417401.1 coordinate 15,378, forward strand.
CATGTTTGGCAAGCTAATTCAATTACCTCTACAGGATTTTGAGTTGAGATCTACCGTCCAAAATTGACTGTTCACCAATAATTCATTGACACGTCATTTTACACATGTTTAAACACAAGTGGCAATAAGAGAAAAGTTGGACATGTTTTAAAGTGATATGTTAATGAATCATTGGGTGGACATCAAATAGAATAGTCAATTCTGGATAGCGTACCTCAACTCCCCCAATTTTTATTTTTTTTTATTTTTTTTTATTTTAAAAGGGTTTCACTCAAATGACTTATAGTTCCTCTAAACACACTCATGACGTGCTCGGTAGAGATTAAAATCGGATTCAAATTAAAAAATTAACCGTTATTATTGACTTTTATTAGATAAATGGAATCCAATAATGACTATATTTTCAATTTAAATTGAATTTTAAACACCACCGATCATGCACTCAGTGTAACTTTCCAGCCTTATCCTTGTTTTACCATGTTTGGAAAGTCAATTTTAATTAAAATTCTTACCATGTGCGGCAAGTCAATTTTTAAGTGATTTTTTTTGTTCAAATACTTGAATAGAATGCCCTTTTATGTTTGGTTTATTAGATTATAAGTTGCGAGTTCTACAAAGAGAATAATTAAGTATGTAGAAGTTGGATTTTATAAAAAGCAGATAAAAGTTATTGATATCTTACCTAATCTGTGAATAAAACTAGAGTTTGATCAATTTATAATTGGTTATAAGCTTTGACAAATGCACACTATTTGACAAATCTTAAATTTTAATTTTAATCGACCAAATATACTTTTTATAATACAGTTCTTTCAATACATTCATAAGTATTTAAAATCGCTACGAGTAAAACTCACTTATCTAAGTAGTAAGGTAAATATTATTTTCAAATATGGAATTATTTATTTTTAAATTTTTAAACAAAAAAATTTATTTGAGCACCGTGGATCAAAGCCTAGTGCAGGTGGATTCAAGTTCAACTCTCAGATTAGTTTGTATGAATTTTGTGTTTACATGATTTTGCTATGTTTATCTTACCTTTTCTATCTTTAACCATATATTAAGGCCTGTTCGGTACAGCTTAAAATCCAATTAAAATTGAAAATATGATCGTTATTGGGTCCCACTCGTCTAATAAAAGTCAACAATAACGGCTACTTTTTCAATTTTAATCCGATTTTAATCTCTACCAAACACCCTCTAATTGTTCAGTTAATCTTTTAAGTAGTTTCACAGGAAGGACGACAAGATTGTCAATGAGGTTAAATTGAGATTTTGAGGAAGAGTTTTCGTGGATAAAAATATTTATCACATTTAGAGCCTGTTTAGTAACAATCAAAATTCAATTAAAATTGAAAATATGGCCGTTATTGGGTCTCACTCGTCTAATAAAAGTCAACAATAACGGCTACTTTTTCAATTTTAATCCGATTTTAATCTCTACCGAACACATCCTAAGAATGATAACGGGACGAGTAGAACAAAGATGACCCTCTCTGCATGTCGAGTATTTTTCAAGAGGTGGGACGGAAAAAGGCTGGGCAGAGGATTAGTTTCTCCAAATTTTTGTCTTTACTTAGTTATTTTAAATTAAATTTAAATAGGCCAACATTTTTATTGACAAATAGGGAGACATCGAGATGGAACATGGATTGAACATTTTACTATCCCAAATATTCTCTAGAATCCATTTCTCAAGCTTGAGTGGCTTCAAAAAATAACTCAAATCATAACATGCATAACATCGTAAACACATTTTTTAAAATCATTTTCAATTACACATTCTTTTAATAAAATAATTTTTTTACGTAAACTCAATATTTTCCCTTACTTTTTAATCATATAATATTAAAAAAAACATTTTTTTACCTATCTATTACAAAAAAAATAAAATAAAATAAAATAAAATGGGGATGAATATTTTTAGGTATATTTTTTCATGAAAACTTTTCTTTACAAATAGAATATGATGTTAGCACTAATTTAACATGTAATAAGATAGGTCACATTATAATTTTCTATTTCAACCAATGTACATGAGTTTCATTATTTATTTATTATTATTTTTTTTTTCCAGTTTTCCACTTCTTATAGTTTTTATTTTTAAGGGTAATATAGTAATTTTATATTTTACACGTGTTACGATCCATGTCATTGAATTTTCACTTGTGTTACTCACATTCATGCTACCACTCAAACACATAAGTTTAAGCACAAGAACAAACCCACAAATCATGTTTACTATTGCTTCAATTTTCTTTTGAGAACTGTTATTTTGGAATCAAATATCACTACGCTTCAACGTGTCATAAATTTATCAAATATAATGTTAAAATATTATCTTTCCAAGCTTTCAATATGAGTTGGAGCATTTATAGCTGGTATATGAAATTTAGTTTTTTATTTATTAATAAATGTATCTAAATAAATTATTATTTGAACTTCTAATTCGAATAATTTTGAGCGGAGATCTAAATAACGTAATTATACATTATATTATTCATTCCGGCTGCTTGATTCATCCCCTAATGTCGAGAAAATAGTCTTATCAAAATGACTATTGGTAAATCACGTTTTAAAATATCACCCCGCATGAAAAATAACGAATTTAGACCAGGGCAAATCCATGATTGGACTAAAAAAAATATAAATAAATAAATTAAAGCCGAATGATTTTTTTTTTTTTTTTTTTTAAGTTCTAACTTTTTTTATGCATAGAAAAAGTTTAATGGGCTAGGGTTGTCTTTGCCCTACATTTTGTAGTGAATTTAGATAAAACAATAAATTTTATTGCCAACTATAACGGAAAAAATTAATGTGGCATGATACATAAAATATTGTTGCATATAAAATACCATTCCCCAAATAGAAATAGGAATTTTTTTTTTTTTTTGGTACCTAGGTATTTCAGCTTAGCCAGACTAATTTTCTGGACCACCACCCACTAGCCCCTCAGTAACTGGCGGAGGTAAACCGCCGGTTACGCCCAAGTTGACCAGGGTTCAAGCACCCTTTATACTCCTGACCCCAAGAGAGC
>CAIGRR010417442.1:0-14087 GCA_903798365.1 Fraxinus sp. 1973-6204
AAAACTTTCCAGGGGGTCACCCATCATGGAATTGCTCCAAGCCAAGCACGCTTAACTGTGGAGTTTCTAACGATGGACTTCCGGAAAAGAAGGTGCACCTTGTTGGTATGAGTAGTACCTATTAAATCTCTTAAGCTTTCGTGGTTGGGGGTATTACAAGATGGTTGTTGTCAATGCTGGGTTAGGTGTTTGAAGGTGGAGAAGAGGCAGGCTTGGTGGAGTGGTCGTGGGTGTTGGATCAATAGAGATGATGAGATAGAATCAGTGGATGTCTGTAGGAGAGTCTACGAAGGAAATCAGCGAGAGGCAGAGGTGAAGGCAGCTTTGTTTGATGGTTTGGAGAGATGAGGATGATGATTTGGGGTTTTGGTTGTTGACCAATGGCGTGTTGATGGTGGTGCAAGACAGTAGAATGCCGTGGCAGAAGAGGAGTTGGATATGGTGTGTTGGATGCTATCGGGGTTAGAGGTGGTGCTGATGGCAGGGTTGGTTCAAGGATTTTGGGAAGAAAGGTCGATTTTGGTTCTGGAGAATGGGTTGCCGGTGATCGGGTAATTAACAGTGACAGAGTATTGCGTCGGGGAATAATAGGTTTTGGGAGGGTGAGCGATGTGAGATTTGGTGAGATAATTGGGCTTAGGGGAATATTCAGTGTTAGGCTTGGGTTATATTATTAGTTGTCTTGGGTAGGGGGGCTTGTAGGTATTGTGTATGTGGCCTAGGTTGTAGGTACTTTGTGAATAAGTTGGGCTTTGGGTGTATTAATAGTGTTTTAAGGGTTTTATTGTGGCTAGACTAGAGTTAGGTCCGTATATGGGTTGTGTTTGAGCTAATGAGCTTGAGCATTGTGGGTTAATAAGTTAGGCTTAGGATATACTTGGTGTATTAGGCTGATGTGGGCATGGTTTAAACAACAGCGTAACTCAGCAGTAAGAACGTTGCAATGAATTTTATTTATTTATTTATTTTTAACGAACAATCTGCGAAACGTAAAAAGAAGCAGAAAACAGACTTTTGACTGCTGCCCCCTTTTTTTGCGCTACTGCTGCAGCTGTTCAAAGCTGGAATTTGGGCATTCAGGGCTGTTGTTCTAGGTGTAGTTGGTTTGTCACCGGTGGGAAGTGGTGGTTGATTGAGTATATATGGTTTGTGACTTAAATGGCAGGTGGTTTGTGTGGGTGAAGGTGGAAGCGGCTGGTTGAGGGGGGTGGAGATTGGATTTTACTAAATTTGTTGGCCAAATGAGACAATTTGAGCTCTGATACCTAATTGACGTGGGATGCAATCAAACAATTATAGGAGAAGGGGAAAGGGAAAGGGGAAGAGGAGAAAAGAAAAGAAATGAGGAAGGGAGAAGAGAGGAGGTAGATGGAGAGAGAGAAAAAGGGGAGAGGAATTTGAAAGACGAAAGAGAAATTAAGGGATAAAGTATCTATTTTTATTCATATCGAAATCGTGTCTTTTACAATGCGAAAGACCCCTTTATATTGGGTTTCAAAGATCATACAAGTAGGAAATATCTAATAAAATCTATTAAATCAAACTCTAATCATGTTTGCTAAAACAAACATCAAAAGTGAAAACTATCTATATAATATCTCTACTAATATTACCATCACCATGTCTCCCAACCTAATAAACAAAAGGAGAAAACAAGAAAACCAATGTGCACATCTGCGAACTATGGTAGGTATCTCTTTGGTGACATATTATGATTTATTTCTTTAAGAAGATTTTGGAAAAATATTGAGTGATGCGGTTCACTATGTGACAGAACAGTCTGTACCCTAATTTTTTCTGGCTAAGTGTGTGTTCACAAGGGTCGCCATGGGCCTATTTTTCTAATCTTACGCTATATAAAGTGGTTATGTAAAATGAAAATGCATGGTGCTATGGCCTTTTTCTTCTTAGAGGCTGATTTATTTACTAAGTTTGAGATGGTTCTTTTTTGCTTGTACTCATGTTGCGGTAGTCTGAATATTATATTTAGATACTCGAAGGAACATTGGGAAGCCAGCCTGCTGCAGAATTGCTGGGAAAGTTGAGACCTTCTTATTGGTTTTCTGCACATCTACACTGCAAATTTTCTGCTCTAGTTCAACACGGGGAAGGTGGCCCTTCTACAAAGTTCCTTGCCCTCGATAAATGTCTCCCTAGACGAAAGTTCTTGCAGGTGTTTATTATCACCCTTAGTTCTTTATTACAGAAGCTTTTTGTAGCTATTACTTGAATAACTTTTACACCTGGATTATAGATTGTTGACATTGAATCAGAACCAGGGCCTTATGAGCTTCTTTATGATGAAGAATGGCTTGCAATCACAAGGAAGTTCAATTCTGTGTTCCCTCTGACTAGAAATCGTGCTAATTTTAGGTGTTTAAAATATGAATTTGCTTAAGATAATATTCTTTTTTTTAAGTGTTAACAATCGACTGATAACTGTTTCCTTTTTGGTTATAGTGATGCCAAGCTTGACATACAAGGGTGTCGTCAATTTGTGAAGAATAAGCTCCAAACAAGAGGTGGCAAACCTTTTGAATTTGTGCATACCGTGCCGTATTACAATCCTTCTCAGTTTAATGCCAATTATTTTCCTTCTGGTGAGTATCTTGGCAACACTATGATGTTGTTTGTGATCTCTTTCTTCTTCAGATGAAATTCAGTGTCTTCGGTTAAATTTAGAACAAATTGGTTTTAAACATTATTTACTTCTTACCTATACCTCAATTACTTAGCCCTTTAAACATCATCTTTTCTGCACAAATTAATTGTCCAATGGGATTTTCAATCAGCAGTATGACTATACAACCTTCTGTGTTTGGGTTGGGCAGCAGGGATTTTATAATCCAGCAAATGGGTTAGATAAAATGAGTACTTTGGCCATCGTTTATTGTTAAAAATCCAAACATAACCTTACCCCTATTTACCTCTTCACATCCTTACTATCAAAACCGTCCCGTAAAAAGCGTCTACCACATACCTCTTTTCCTCTTCCTTAACCTCCACTACCAACCACTACCATTGCCAACCTTCTCCCCTGTCACCAACCACCATCATTTCCAACCTCCTCCATCACTACTCACTGCCCTTTCACCAACCTCCACAACTTGCAAGTCCCTAACTTTAACCTCTCTTTACCCTCCAATTATCATGTAAATTCGCTATTCCCCATCCAGACCTGCATGCTGCTTTGTAAAAATCAGTTCTAAGCAAAGAGTGAATGTTTGGTTTGGAAGTTACTTATGGGAAGTTATTGGGTTTGGAGGAATTGATTTGGGGTGTTGGTGTGTGATGATTGGTGTTGTCTCCAAGGGATGATGGTGGAGTTCTTGGGTTATGGCTGGTTGAAGTTGAGAGGTGATGGTGATGATGATGGTCAGTGGTTGATAGAAGTTCGTGATAAGAATTGTATTCTAATGGATTCCTCAATTGAGGTTTTGACATTGCTTTAAATAATGGAATTTACCGCCTATATGGTAAAATACAAGTCAATCAACTATATGCGAAGAATCATAATTAGGAGGGATGGCAAATAAACGAGAATATGGGGAATCAAGATTTAGGGTCGGGGATGGCAGACGATCAATTAGATACACAACTATAGATAAGGCTTCTACCTAAAATCTAGGAGGGATAGAAGATTCAAGTAGCAATGTACGAACGTCCAAAATATGTCGATTTAAGGCTCAGCGACTCCGTTCTGTTGTGCGGTGTACAGACATTAACGTTGGGAAAAATGTCCTGTTGTAGGAAAGATTGAAAATCCCGACATATTTTCCACCAAAGTTTGAGCGTAGGATTTTAATACAAGTTGAAAATTGTGTTTCCACATAGGCAACAAAAGTTTGGAATGTAGAAAAGACATCAGCTTTAGAGCGGATGAAATAGACCCAAGTGAAACGACTATAATCATCAATAAATGTTACAAAGTATCCGTATTGAGCATGAGAAATAATAGGACTCATACCTCAAACATCAGTATGATTAACTTCAAAACACATAGAAGCTTGACAACCACGTAAAGGCAATGGTAAAGGTTTGCTCTTACCAAGTTTGCAATAAGCACAATCAAAAGACAAGTGTGAAGAAGAGAATTCATTCGTATTATTCAAGTAACCATGTTTCATAAGATGTCGTAAAATAACGGAATTAGGATGTTATAATTTCTTATGCCACAAATGACCAATAAAGGGAATAGTAGAATAACCAACATAAATAGAACAAGGAATAGAAAATGACTAAATAGGAAAAAGCGTCCCACTTTAGGCTCCTTTGCTATAACTTGCCCCCGACACTTGATATTGCAAATGACAACGATGATACTTATGAATATTATGTAGAGCTTCCGGATTACAGTCATATGATTGGGAGTTGCGGAGTCAATTAACCAAGGAGATGTAAACAAATTATTCTTACCTTGGAGACCAAGAGCCGAGAGAGCAGAAATAATTATTTGTTGAACATGCTCGATTGTGAGAGTCGAAGAACCTGAGGTACCTAACTGGTCTGAAGGTTGGGATAAAGAATAGTATGAAAGCATGGGCCGATCGATTCTGAGGTCGCACACGACAATCTTTGATAATATGGCCTTCCTTTTTGCAATAGTTGCAAAATTTCTGGGTACAATGTTTTGCAATATGGCCAAATTTCTTGCAAGTGTAACACTGGTGAAAATTTGGATTTTCCTTTAGCTTGAGCAGCATAGGCCACATTAACCATCTCAGTACTTGCAGTGTCTTGACTGATGTCAAGCTGTGAAGCAAGATGCTGTTCTTTATGTAAGAGTTCCCCTATGCATATGTCAAATGATGGTACATGATTGCGATTGATTAATCCAGTGCGTGCACTTTCAAAATCGGGTCGTAGTTTCATCAAGAATTGATCTCATTAGCTCTTAAAATGGACCTTTTGTAATGCAAAAAAAAGCATCTTTAGGAACCTTAGACTGCATTAACCCCGAATAATTATTCCATAAATTAATAAGACCTGAAAAAAAAATTGTTCGATTGATAAATTTCCTTGCCGATAATTTCCAATGTCCCAACTCCAATTGAAACTTTCATGCATAATTATCTTGATAATAAATTCGTCGAAGGTAATGCTACATCTCATTAGCGATCGTGAACGAATGAAGATTGTTTACCATTTGTGGTTCGACAGAACTCAGTAGCCCAAAAATAATTAGAGCATCCTTGCTCTCCCACCCTTGAGAAGCATCTTAAACTGAAATTCCCAAGTGGGGTAATTTTTGACATTTAAGACAGAATAGAAATTTGTAGGAATTATACAAAACCAGATTTTTAAAGATTTAATTTCAAAAATCAGATAAAAGGTTTCACTTTTCAAAAATCAGATATTTTATATTTAAATATTAATTGTACAATTTTCATCCAAACCCTAATCAATTTCATCCCAATTTTCTCTCCTCTCAATCACTCTCTCTACCTTCTTGTCTCTGCCACTCTCTCTTCTTTCTCTCCACTCTCCGCTAGTCTCTCTTCTCACTCTCTACTCTCCCCCCTCTCCGCCAGTAGCCCATTCTCCACGAGACGGTGCAATTATTCTTCTTCCTTCTTTCTTTTTTCCATTTTCCATTATCACTTCTCTCCTCTCTTCACCTCCCGTCTTTCTGTACGCCCTCCTTGAGATCGTCGTAGCCGTCGGGTGTGTCTGTCCCTAATGCCACCTCCTGTAGCTGTCGTGCAGTTGCACCTTGATGTGAGCCCTACGGCGATATCGTCGCTACAACGCTCTGCATTGCCTGCGCAGCATTTGACGGAGTTGGAGGAGTAAGCTGTGATTTTGGTGTTGGCAGAGTTGGATTCGTGTGTTGGATCTATGGTTTGGTTTGGTTTGGATCTATGTTTTTGAATGTGTTTTTGGATTAGTTGTCATTGTTGCGGTGGTGCGGTGTGGTGGTGGTGCGGTTGCGGTGGTAGCGATGGCATTAAGTTAGTGCAAGTGGTGGGCGATCCGTGCTAAGCAGTGATTGGACGATCTATGGTGTATGTGTGCTGTTCTGTGTGTGGAAATGATTTTGTGGCGGCGGTTAAAGTGGTGGCGACGATGGTTGAAGTAGTGGTATTTGATGGTGGTGTTGGTTTGTTTGAGATGGTGGCGGTGCTGGCGATTGTCGTGAGGTGGTGGTTCTAGCGACGACGGTGCAACGGCTAGACGATGCTAGTAGATGGTGGTGGTGACTGGTGGCATGTGCGGTGATGTGGTGATGGTGTTACAAAAATAATGGTGGTGGCGATGAAAGGTGGTTGTGATGATTTTTATTGGGAGTATTGGATCTAGTGTGGTGGCTTTGTTGTTGGTGGTGCTGTCGTGGTAGTGGCGGCGGTGGGATAGTGTCTAATCGATTATTTGGTTGATTTGTGACCAAATATTGGTGGTGGATCGGGATCGGGGTAGGATGTTTTGGTATATGTTATCAATTATATGGTTCATTGTGACTAACTATCAAAATGTGACCTTAAAATTTGATAATTTGTGACAAATAAATAATGTGTAACCTAAAAGTTTGTTAAAATGTGACCGATAATTTGATAATTACTTGTGATTTGTGATCGATGAACAAATTGTGATTTATAAAATTTCTGAATTGTGACCATAAAATAATTTGACATAAAATTTCTGATTTGTGACCTATAAAATTTTTCAATTGTGGCCGTAAAATAACGTGCGACATGTAAAATTTGTGATTTGTGACCAATTATATAGAATTTGTAACCCAATTATATGGAATTGTGACTTTAATCTATCTAATTAATAAAATATATGTTTAATTAATTAATTTATTAATAAAATTTAAAAAAAATCTGATATATGAAATTTTAAATTTTGAACCTTAATTCTTAAATTTGAAATGAGTGAAACTTAACTTCTTAGTTATGGAATTTTCCCTAGAATTTTCTCATGACATTATAATGACACTTGATAGCCCAATGGAGAAGCCTACAAACAAATGGCCCAGTAGCTAATGATAAGCCCACGATGAAAACAACCCAAAAAAATTTGGGAAAAGTTCACAAGGCATTAACTATGCACAATTCAAAAATCAGGTTTTAAGTTTAATTAATGCAAAAATCATGTATTTATTTATTAACTAAATATATTTTATTAAATAAATATAATAAAATCACAATTATATAATTAATGGTCACATTTTCATAATAATATGTCACAACTTATTAATTGATCACGTATTAAATAATTATTTGGTCACAGCTTAATTCTAGATCACAAATCAAAAATTTTAGGTCACAATTTATCAATCAATCACATATTTTCAAAGTTATTGGTCACAAATTATCGAATTTTAATGTTACGGTTTATGTTATTAGTCACAAATAAAAAATTATAGATCACAATTTATCAACGAGTCACGTATTTTCAAATTTGTTGGTCACAAATTATCAAATTTTAAGGTCACAGGAAACCAAATAGTAGATCACATACGACCGCCGCCTACACCGCCACCCCGCCTACACAGCACCGCCACCACCACAACCACCAACACCACCATCAATACAATGCCTTCGTCATCAACCACCAACACCATCGCCTAGCATCGCAAACATCACCACCGCCTCAACACCGCAGCCAACATCCTAACCACCACCATCCAACTACAGACAACGCAACAACTTGCAAACCACTACCAATTACCCTAAAAAACTCTAAATTTTCACCACCAGCACAACACCAACACCACCTCACCGCCAATGCCCAAAACAACCTACAATAGATCAGAGGGGAGAAACACACGTCACCATCGCTGCAACGATGATTGTAGCTCTCAAAGCAGTGCAGAGTTATCCCAAACATATCGGAGAAAAGAACCATTACATCCACGTGGTCACCATCCCCAAAAGTACATCCATATTGTCGTCGCTATAGTAGTAACTATAACGTGCATAGCAGCATGCACAGTGCTGTTACAGTAGTGGCGACTGCAACTCGGAGTCGTGCGCGGCGCTTCTACTGCACCGGCACCGACTTCGTTGAGAGAGAGTGGATTAAAATGATTTAGGGTTTGAAATTAGGTGGGATGAGTGTTTTGATGGGTGTTGAATTTACGTTTAATCATGGGTACCATGAACGCACCAAACATATTTGGGTGAACTATCTTACATCCGGGACTCCTATGATTCCAAGGTTTTCGCTCTTCCACATGTTTCCACTACCCAAAAGGTCGCAGATGTCTTCACGAAATCATTATCTCACCTTCATCAGGATTTTCTCATTAGCAAATTGATGTTTGTGGACTCACGAGCATTAATTTGAGGGGGGTATTAGAGATTTCTTACTATTTATAGCTAATGAGTAGTTTCCATGTATAACTTGCATAGAATTAAGGATTTAATTTGATTGTACAGAAAACTACTTTCCTTGTATATCCCTGTAATATTCTATAAATTAAATGGTAAACATACCGGAAATCATTCAGCAAAATTGGTTTTGGCATCTACTGCTCATGCAGCCCTACCTAACCTAAACACACTTACTCCTGAATTGGGGACAACATATGATATTTTCTGTACTTGCTACTTTTGGGCTCCAAGACGCAGCCAGCCCTAGCGCTTTAGTCCAAGGCTTTCAGTTACTTGTGTTAACATACATCCTCTTGAATTGATGGTTAATAAGTCAACCAACAACAATGTGGCCAACAAGAAATTGATGCGCGATCAAGTCGAAGCTTTGGTGAAGACATTAGTCACCTGAAGATCAATAGAAATGTAAGGGTGATCACCCATCAATCCAAGGTTGCGTGAACGGATAGCACTTGGTCCCTATTAAATTTCTTGAGGTCTTTAGGTGCCAAATCTTTGTGGAAGTAGGCACATAGCTGGTGCACATTGATCCTTTTTTGATGGGTACTTTGGTAATTCCATCCCGTGCATTTTTTTCTTGAAAAAGAAAACAAGAAGAAGAAAAGAGAAGGAAAGAGAGAATAAAAGCAAAGGTGAAAAAAAGAAAAGAAAAAATGGTTTCACATCATTACAGCGAACCCATCCATGCTCCCATCCCAACCCAACCCCACTCCTCCCAAATTCTCACCCACTTTCTACTACCTTCTTGGAAAATCCCTTGGTTTGTCGACCTAGTGCGTGAGAAAAGTCCCTGGTTTCTAAAAATGAGGGGAGAAAAAAAACAATGTTTCGTGAACAGGGTTTGAGAAAACACCTTGGTTTTGCAAACCACGTGGAGGGGGAAACCATCCCCTCCTTGGCTCACGAACAGGGGGCCTGTAAAGGTAGGTTTGGGGTGGGATTGTGAACAGGAACATGGTTGAAGTGAAGGTGAACCTTCCTATTTCCCCTCATTCTCAGTTGTTTTCTTTTCTTTTGTTGTTATATAGAAATAAATCGACCTAAATACCCCTTAAAAAAAGTTCGAACCAATGTGTAAATGTTCAAGGTATGCGCCACTTTAACATAATAAGTTAATGAATTTCATCAAGTGATGACCTGTGTGCCTAATGTCGCAAAGGTTGGGGACCTAAAGACCTCAAAAATTGAATGGAAGCCTAAGTACTATATTTTGCAAAGGATGGGGACCCTAGCTCCACATCTCCAGAAATTTAATTGGAGAGAGTTGTTGATTATAAATTTGTTATTTTTAGACCCATACTTCTATGTGGAGAAACCAAGCACAGGAACTATTGATAGAGAATCCTTTGACTCATAATTATGAGATATTCTATCCAGTCTTTTCTTGGCTGTGACCCAAACAAGGCTATATTATATTTATATCTCACTTCATGCGAATGTAAGGTACTAAAGAGGTTTATTAAATTTGCTACTTATGTTTAGATCTGTGCTTGGATTTAGTTATTTGAATTGGACATAGATTCATAAATTGCTAAATCGGATTGGCTAAATCAAGTGATTCAACTAAAAGATATTGGACAGTCAATTTGTGAAGATTGAACCGAATTTTAAGAGTTGCATGTTATGAGTGTGTTTGAGCCACATTATTTCAGAAGAATGTATTCTAGAATAATAGATTAATGGAGAATGTGGTTGAAAAAAAAAAGGAAAACTTATTGACGTAAAATATTATTCTATTGAAGAATGTGTGGTTGAAAATGAGTAGAAGAATGAGAATGAAAATTTTAATGTGTACCAAACAGGGGCTAAATAGACATTCATTGTTGTAAATTATTTTATAATCGCTCTGTTTGCATAAGAAGGAAAAGTTATTAATGTGATAAAAAATATTATTTTATTGAAGAATGTGTGGTTGAAAATGAGTAGAAGAATGAAAATGAAAATTTTAATGTGTACCAAACAGAGGCTATATGTGATTTCATTATGATTTCCATAACTCCAGTTCAACATCACTGGTTGGGATCCTTTCTGTCCATCTTGTAAAATGAGATTAGTGATGATTCCTGTTCGGAACATCAATCATGATTTATGTCAACAATGATGTCTGACGATTTGACATGAAATATTGGAAGTTCTTTTGCTTGTATCTGATATTATGTTGCTGGGGCTGGTTAATCTGGCCTAACGATCCGTTCTTTTCCTTCTTTTCAGGACATTGTCGGAACCCTCAGACAGAAGCTTTATTGAAGTTTCTAGATCTTCAATACCTTCTTGATAACACTGCTGAATTAGAAGAGCTATCTCGAAGTCCAGGATCATTTTTCTCTACAGGTAAATATGCTGTCACCAATAATTTGATGTTTGTTAAGCTCCTTTAAGGATTGTACTGCTAAAAAAGTTTGTGAAACTCATTTGCACAACATGCACTTGCTGGAAATTTGTTACGGTTTTGGTTGATAAGGATCTAGAATGGGGAGAGGCAGACCAAAATTAACTAGTGGTTGCTAAGGATATGGTTGCAGTTTGATCTAGCGCTGAAACAAATGAAGTAAAGGGGAACACCTTTCTTGACCCTTCATTAGATCTTTGGTAGAGTTAGATAAATTTGCATGCCCTTTCTAGGTGTATTAAATAGGCAGGAAACTGTGTTGGTTGAAATAAAGGGATCTTTTGTTTTGACCCATAGCTTAATTTTTAATGAACTCAATTATGAATTTCAGATGTGACGTTTAAGGAAATGTTCGGCTCAATCCTTTGTTTTGGAAGGGAAGAAAGTAAACTTGGTCTTATACAACACACCCTTGACTTTAATCTTATTCTTTAGTGTTCAAATAGATTATATTTTATTATTCGTGACTAAAAGATACAGAATAAAGGGAAGCAAACAAATGCTCACGTATATTGATTGCTGAAGACAAAGTGCAGCTTTATTGGCCAACTGTCAATTTTGAGTTGCCAAAATATTCAATATGATTGTTATATTATGAGGTGATTCACCAATTAATTACTTACTGAGGTCTGCATTTGAGAACTGTTCTATTCTCCTTGTATTTTTAATTGTAGCCACTCTGATTTTCTAGTCTCGATGCTCGTTAATTTGTATGCTTTGGTCAGGTAAAATGCTTATTACATGGCATGCGTGTAAATCTTCTTAAAACGTGAGAAGATAATTCTTGGAACATTTTAGGCATGGAATTACCATGACTCTAAAATACAAAACTGTTTTAACTCATGTTAAGTACAAGTGCAGGCTCCCTTGATAATAACAGTGAAGATATTCCAATTGATGATGTGGATGATGTTGAACTCAACGAAGCAGATGAAGCATAAATGAAGATATTCCAATTGATGATGTGGATGATGTTGAACTCAACGAAGGAGATGAAGCATAAATGTAGGAGGAATGTGTAAAAGCTTGGATCTTGGTAATTTATCTTGATTGTTCTTATTCCTTTATGAAGAGATAAATATAAACGAGATGGTAAAGATTTAAGCATAATGACGTTGACGTACTTGGCACTTTTTACTGTGATTAGATATGTCAACTGATAATCGAGGCCAATTATTTGAATTTCTCATTGCTTTTCTTAGATATACAGTCTTTTTTGGGTGAATGGAGAAATATGATAGGGCATTCTTGTTCTCAAATATGTAGAATGAACAGTTGGTGTCTATACACCCATGTATACATGGATAGTAAACAAATGTTTTAGCAGCGCATGTATGTTACTTTTTACTTTATATTGTGATAAATATGCAACTAATTGAAACGTGCATCTTTGTAGGTTCGAACACTTGATCC
The DNA here is from genome assembly GCA_903798365.1 of Fraxinus sp. 1973-6204. Classification (NCBI taxonomy): domain Eukaryota; kingdom Viridiplantae; phylum Streptophyta; class Magnoliopsida; order Lamiales; family Oleaceae; genus Fraxinus; species Fraxinus sp. 1973-6204. The sequence goes on from CAIGRR010417442.1 coordinate 12,142, forward strand.
AATTGCAAGTCGGAGTTTGGTTATTTGTGACCCGTTGTTTATTCTATTTGTTTGTATTGTAAAAAAGTGAGTTTATAATAAAATTATAGGTTAAATTAAACAAACCTTCCTGAGGTTAGCTAATGTATTCCACTTATTCAACAATCAACAGTTATACTTCAAACCGCACTTGGTCGTAATCAAATATCACATGATTTTTGAAAGAAAGTTAATTCTTGAACTGTATTTGTTTCAAAATAATTTGGCACAACAAAAGTTATGTAGAAAAAAGCCTTCCAAGATAAGATATGATATGCGAAGCGATGCATTGCTGCATCGTTCCGTTCTTTTCCAGATCAAATCTATGCACCTGTCCTGAAAGATCGCGTCCTTCACTTTGTATTTTGATTAATTTCAGAATTTGTACAAGAATAATGTCTTAATCTCTTTAAAATTGCGGCTGTGAAGAGTCCTGTAGTTTGCATATTGATTCCTTTATTTTAAAATGAAGATGTTATATTGACGGAAAGACGTATTGGTTAAGAGGGTAGAAAAATAACTAGTCTTTGAAACATTCAATTGGGGTTTGCATTGCAATTGCCCAGAATGATGTCCAAACGGGGCAGCATAGAATTAACGTGTTGGATTTCGTAATATCATTGCCTTTCGAAATAGTGGATTTAACGACACTGACGGCACATTAATGTTAGTATGATTTCCTTTCGAGTAGTATTTTATAAAACGATATTATGAATTAATATTTGATTATTCACGTGTTACAATTTGAACAATTATTTAAGGTTCCATGATTATATGTATACTCGATGATTTAGGTATAGTGAGACACAATTCGTGATGTGATCAAAATATGTCGTTCACAATCGTAAATAAAGTTTTGACGCTTTATGTTGATAAGTTGCATTGTTTTTATTGAGATTTGCTTTAATTTGGGAATAAGAACAATAATGTATTTTTGATGCACATTGAACGAGATCGCGTAAATGACTCGTTTGTGACCGTTCGGAATGAGACTCTACTCGATTATCAAACAAGTCATCTAAATCTTGAGCGAGTAATGTACATTTGATTGCTAGTTCAAGTTTCTTGAGGTACCAATGAATGAAGTCTTAATTAGAAGATTGATCATATACTTTGGGAATCGGGTCAAAACAGTTAGAGATCATATACTTGCGATAGTGGAATCCTTTAATCATCATGATGCGACAATCGTTATTCTTAGGTATTTTCTATAGGCAATTGAACATGAGATCAATAATCCAATGATGAGATCGTTGTACTCTACGTTGTGATTTGATTACAACGAATTCACCTTAGGAAAAATGGGACTTATAGGCAATACACGTTGAATGGAAAAACGATCATGTTGCCGGTTTCAACATATTGACGGTCAAAAGTCAAACAGGGGTTGACTTGTGGAATGATAATCGAAGGATATTGTTATCGGATCATAATTTGCTTCCATGACTATCATTCGACTCGAGAGTGAAATCTTGATTTTTATGGTAGAATAAGGTGGGACTAATAGAGGTATCTCAATTGGTCAAGAGTTAACCCAATTAGAAATATTTATTGGAGTTTGAGTCTTGCGAGTTCAATTAGTTCCCACTCTTGACTCTAATAAAGGTGTGACTTAATTGCTCTACTACAATAAATTTCAAGGAAATTGCACCGTAATTATGAAATTATAATTGAGTATTATAAATAGGGTTTCTTTGTTAAAATGGATAATTAAACAATGTAGTTGAATAAAAAGCCTTTTCTCAATGTTTATTTGTCAAATGACCTCAATTAAAAAAACCAATAAATAAAAGGTATAAAATGTCTAAAACATCTCTATCATGAAAAGACACAAATACCCTTTCAATCCCATTAAATTCCCCAATTCATATCCAAGACTCCAACCGTATCAACGTACGTGCTTTCCGTCCCTGTGCTTGCTACCCCCA
>CAIGRR010417577.1:0-10414 GCA_903798365.1 Fraxinus sp. 1973-6204
AACTGACTAAGCAAAAAAATAACTTCGAAAAATTGTGTCTAACCAGAAGCACATCAGCAGGATCAAGGTGGAAAGCCACAGTTCATCTAAAGCACTTTGAGCTGAGAAGAAAAGAAAAAGAAAACCATTAACCACTGAGAAAATCAATCGACTATCTTTTATCATCTCCAAAGTGGGAAAAAAAAAGAGTTCGGTTAAAGAGAAATGTGATCACATTTCCACTATCTCATGCCAAAACAATCAATAACTACAACATTTAACATCCTTCAGAAGAGAGACAAATATAAGAAGAAACCAATAAACTAACAAAATTCTGAAATGATTTGTGAAGAAAACTTATAACTGGAAAAATGGTTGAAATACACCTCATTGACGAAGTTGAGCACGATTCCTGAAGATAAATATGCGATAATAAATCCACAGTTCAATACAGGGTTTGATTGTAATTATAAACTGAAGAACAGTATTCGTGGTGCATATGCCCATTTGTGTATCTATTATTACCTTCGGTGCTGTCGGATTTGGGAGCCATTGATCGGAGACTGTAATTTGTAAAGCGCGGGAAAGAATTTGCAGAGAAAGATTTCTGCATTTGAGTAGAAAATGTTGAGAGAATAAGCCCTTGCTTTACAATTGGAGGTCTCCCAACTTTGAACAAATTATATTTCAGTCACTTGAGTATATTTTTAGAAACTCATTACCAAAGTTTCAATTTCAATTTATTTTAGTCACAGTGTGGACGTTAAAGGGGCTCACAATTGATCAAAGAATTGGTAATTTACATCATTATTCAAATAACATTACGAGGAGTCTAAACGAAAAAAAAAAAAAAAATACTTGGTTCCATGGGAGAGAATTTTAAATCTTGTGACCAAATTGTAACAAAAGTGAATTATCAGTTATGTGTTGAAAAAGAAATTGACTGACTTGTATGAAACTTTTCAAGGAAGTACTTCACCCGAAAATTAGCTGCGGTTCTATTTTGAACTAAAGCATTACTTTTACCTATTTATTCGGAACAACTTTAGTGAAACCGGATAGGACTGCACGGAAAAGCACGGGAGACAACTATACCCGCTACAATATTTGAATGAATGATGACATGCCACGTGGCCTGAACTCCCAACTACCCCAATCCGCCACCACTCTATTAAAATTGCACCCTTTAAGGCCGTCGCCGGGAAAAGTGCCACGGCTGCCTCCGGTTAAAGTTTAGAGAAATGCAGACGGCTTCTTTGATATTTTGCAATGGCTATAGAACAGTACTTAATCACACTTCATTCAAGCCCGTGAAGAGTTTCGATTTCAACTTAAAACCTCAGGTTTTGCTCCGAGAAAGACCAAATTGCGTCGCATGTTGCATCGGAAACAAGAAGAAATGTTCTATTGTAACTAGTGCTGCTTCTAGGACCAGGCGATTGGGTAATGGCCTACATAATTGTGACAACACTTGCCAGAAATTCCCTTCCACCACCACGGCCGCCACAGGCGGCGGCGGTAGTTCAGTTTCTGAGTTGGATGACAATGTAAGGAAAATACTTCGGGCTGTTTTGTGGGTTGCCGAGGGTGTTTATGTGTTTTGGCTCTTCTTACTTCCCTATGCACCTGTAAGTATAGACGCCCCCCCACCCCCGCCTCAATTTTACTAATCGCGTTTGCACTTGTGAATCAAGATGTTTCTACATTTGTTTGTGATGTTATCTACATACAACAATCTTGTTCAGGTTTTCTTCTAAAATATATATGGTTTGACGCCTGTAAGTTGTGTTTTTGGCTGTGAAATCACCAGTTTTAATTCCCTTCGTTTTCACCAATCACACCATTATTTTGTGGTTGTTTACTCTGTGTTCAGCTGCATTTGTAACATTCACCAGAAAACTGGTCTGAAAAAGAGCTTGTTTTTAAATGATTTAATTTGAAACAACAGGAGGGAACTAAATGCTCTTCGTCTGGGCAAGCAATTTGTTCCACACTACTTATCATTATTGTTTGATTAAGTGGTGTTGTAAATCACAATTGATTATTCTAGTTTTTTTTCCCCCATGGTCCACCTATTGAAATCCCCAACTTATGAGGAAATTCTATAAACTTCTGCAGTCAGAATGCCGTTTGTTTTGTTACTTTTGTGCTTCTTATACGTCCACCTTATATTTTATGCTCCTCTAGATTATCAGAAGGCAACATTAACGTCTTTTTCAAATATCTTATTTGCATTTTTAAATGTCTAACACTCACGTATTCTTTTGGGAGAGATAGAAGGCAAAAGACGGGTTTCAGTTGGTGCCATTCAAACTTACTTGTGGCAACTCCAGTGCCCCCCTGAAATAAATGGGCTCCTCAGCGTTTTAACCTTTCTTGTAAACATTGCAGGGGGATCCTGTTTGGGCCATCACTTCAGAAACAATCAACTCTCTTATAGGCCTCTCTCTCAATTTCTTCTTGATTCTGCCTTTGATCAACTCTGGTACGTTGAATCTTTTGGTTCTACTTCTAAATAATTTTCTTGAAGGCTTAATAATTAGTGGAAATATATTGTCCCTGTCTGTTTTAAATCAAATGAATATCGACATTTTAATCAGGCAGTTCCCATAAAAATTCCTTGTGTAATCACCCGCTTACGAAGGGATGCATCCTTTAAATTTAATGATCTATTGGTATTTGACATGTGATTCTGGTGTAAACAATATCCATGAGCAGTTGAACGTGTTCAAAATAAGCTCAAGTTTACATGATTCACCTCCGGATAATCTTGAACCTTTATAGTTAATGAGAGGACTGCTTTATCCAAAGTCACATCTTCTTCAAGATTCGTGCTCCCAAGGAAATAGCATTTTCATTAGCATCTTTACTAGGATGAGCAACTGCTCTAAAAGGTGATGTTTATACATGAAACAGACAATAACTTGGAGAACTCAAAAGGGATTTTTTTTTTTTATCAAAGATGAGAAGTTGTTCATACTTAATAATTCCCTTTTCTAGTTATGGAGCACCTGATATGAGCAACTGCTATTTTATTATTCTATCCCTTCATCATCAACGTGTTTATAAATTGTATGCAGCAGGCCCAAATGTTTGGGCTGACTTTTTGCATCCTCGAAACCGTGGCTCTTCTTTGATATGAGAAAAAACATAAAGTAGCAGTTTGTAAAGTGCAAGTTTTGGTAGTGTTTTTTGCTGTACGGTTACACCAATGTTGCTCAATACTTTTGGCAAATGGATGTGATAGTCGACATCCATAACATGTACTCTGATTAGTTTATCATTTTGTTGATATATCATGTTCTACTATATTACTCTTGATCATCTGTGGAATGAAACTTTTGGCAGAGTAGTTGGCATTCATCTGATGGAGGCCCCAGTGCTTCATCCGGTAAGGTTTACTTTCTACAGTAAAGTTTTTAGTATCTCAATTCATGTCCAGTGATTTGTGAAACTCATTTTTTAACATTTTCTGACTTCTATTTCTTAGATGTCTGAAGGATTATTCAACTTTGTAATTGGATGGACATTCTTGTTTGCTCCTTTGCTGTTTACTGATCGTAAGAGAGACAGATATACAGGATCACTTGATATTCTATGGGGGTTTCAAATGTTCCTCACAAACAGTATGTAATTTCCCATTAATAATTATGCTTTACATATTCTCAATATTCGAATTTTTTGTTGCTTATTTTACTTTTTCTTATTATTCTTTGTGCTCTCATTGGCAGCACTATTAAGTTGTCTTCTTTATTTGTTATTCAGCATTCTTGATTCCTTATATGGCTATCCGTTTAAATGAGGCTGATCAGGACTCCACCCCAAGAAAGACCTCTCAATTAGGCATCATCATGACAAAAGGTGCACCTGTTGTTGGATTAGTTGGTGGACTTGTGTGTCTGTTGTCAACTTTGTGGGCCCTTTATGGCCGTGGAGACAATAATTTTGGCGATTTACGAGAAAGATGGGAGTTCTTATTGAGTTATTTAGGATCTGAAAGACTTGCATATGCCTTCATCTGGGATATTTGCCTATATATAATTTTCCAGCCATGGTTAATTGGAGAAAACCTACAGAATATTCAAAAGGACAAGATTGGTGTAGTAAACTATCTTCGATTTGTCCCTGTAGTCGGTTTAGTTGCCTACTGTCTATGTTTAAATCTTGATGAAGAGATATAACCAAATATATTACTTCATTCGTATATGGTATGACATTGGATATGCAATTTAACATTTTTTTTTTACCAATTTAGTCGTGTTTGTTCCTCTATCTTCTATAGTTCTCTTATTGAAATAATTTAGTAGACCCTAGTTCACGAAAAGGGAACTCGGGTTTAGCCATCTCAATTAGGGATGCCGAAAATGGCTTTTGTTTTACATAAATCTTCATTTTCTGCTGAACCTAACCCATGTCTCGATGAATTTAATATATAGCAGGAAAATGCTACTCAAAGAGCAGTTGGCAAAAACTCATAGATGACAACTTCAAAAGAAATGACCTCATGAAACCAGTTTTGGTTCATCCGTCATAGTATATTCATCGCTGGGAAAATGATCCCAAGAATTTAAGGTCGAGAGTTGCTCCCTAGCAAATAACTTTCTGTGACATTCTGCACTCTCATGTAAACCTAGTCATTGTCCATGATGGCCAACTAAGAGTCTATCAAGGAATCATGCTAATCTCACGCCTATGGTGATTACGCGTCGACCATGACATAGGTTACTAATGGCCAGGTGTAATAACTATCGGCATGTGAGAGACATGAATTCCTATATTTTAAATATAAAAATAAATAAAATGTCGTCGTGTTCGTACATTATTGAATTAAATTACAAGACACTATTCATGTATTTTATTGAAGTTGTTTGAAAATTAATCCTCCGAATCTTTAGAAATAAAACTTTGAACAATTAATGGGAATAAAATAAAGGTCACACAATTGTGACGGTTGTGGGATATTTTGGTAGGTATAAATTATAATTAGGTTGTATATTATATATGGAGGGCACGTGCGTCATGGGTCAACAATCAGTTTAGGACATCATATTCAGTTGAAATGTGATGGCACGTGCTTTTGGTGGATACAATATATATATCAACCTCGCATACCTCTGACCTATCAATTTTGGACATGACATAGTTTAACTTAGGCGAGAGCCATTAAACTCTTGTAATGTATTATAGAATACTGGATTGTAAAATATTTTATTGTGTGAATGTGTGGTAGAGACTAATACTGTAACAAATAATTTAAAATTTTAAAGGATAACAAACAGGGGCTCCAAAAATTCTACCAAATGGAGACCAAACATGAGTTATATTATTGAATTCTATTCAATATTACGTACGTACCAATAATGTGTAATACGATTTTAAAGATGTACAAGCTTTTGTTTCTATGCTTGAGAGTAGCATTTATTGTTGAATATCTCAACACCTAAAATAGTAAAATACTATGGACCCATTATAATTGTGAAAGAATTCATTTGAATTTTATCTTCAACCTAACACCATGTTTATATACAGGCTTTTATTTTCTTACATAGTACTTACTGGAAACAGTAAAATTCTATTAAAATATATGAATAAATGAATTATTCATCTTGCACCAAAATAGTTTTAGATTGTGGAATTTGGGTATTAGTATTACAGTTGGTGGTTGAGACTGTGTTACAACAGAAGGGTGGCTCGTTCCTGCCAAAAGACTTTCAACCACCAAAATAAAGTAGTCTTCATTTTCTTGCCAGCTTATGCTATAAATTAACTCTCAGCTTTCAAGTTTTATTCTGCATCATTACTAGCTAGTTTCATGCATTTTTCTGCAGGCTCTCAAAGCATTTAGCTTCTTCAGAAAGATCTCTCTCTCTCTCTCTCACAAACTTTTTCCTACTACTATGGAAGAAGAAGAAGATGATGATGACTATTTCCAATATTTAAATGAGGTAAACTTAATTTCTTGTTTCATGATCTGTAATATATAACAGAAATCCTAGCTAGTCATCATGCACGTTTTATATGTGATTTTATTCCCATTTCACCAATCAAAGCTGAGGAAAAGAAAGAAATACAAATAAATACATATATTATAGCCCTGCAAAAGGCCTGTCGGCGTAAATATCGTATTATAAACAACTTAAGTTTTTAAATGTGATGATTGGCGTCGTTATAAGGCAAAAGACCTGAGTTCAAGTCCGACATTGACACCCACCCATATATTATCAACTTTTTACTGAATTGAAGACATAATTTTTCATTTTATAATGCTTCACATCTCAAGTGTTACTTTGATTCTTGCTATTATATGATATTTTTGTTGAATATAAAATAATTGCAAGGACCTATCCCTCTCTTTTGTATATATATATATGTGTGTGAAATTACATTGATTTTCCTTCCAACTCTTGCAGGAAAATTTCCCAGAAAGGGTATGATGGAATACTCATTTGAGCAAGAGACAAGTAGCTGCTAACATGATGAAGGAACGAATGAAATGAAGTGTTTTACAACCTCGACCTCGGGCCTTCATCATGTTTAACTCAACCTTTTTTATTTTTTTTTTCCATTCCCACCCACGTCAACCAAAACATAGTACAAACTAAACCGAACTTGTATTAACCTATTACGAAACACGCACACGTGTGTATGTATATGTATGTCTACGTCAGAGAGAGATGGAGAATATAAGCTGTGAATTGGAACTGAATTTAATGCAACATCCATCATTTTGGAAACCAATATTGTATGTGTGGGAAATTAGGAGTCATGGTTATTATTTTTGTTGGCTTCTCTAATTACATGTTACTTTCTAGACTAATCAGAATATGATTATCCATTTGGGTTATGCTACATGTACATAACAATTTACATAATGATTTGTCAACAAATGATGTGGCGAGATTTAATTGGATCAAAATTTTATCAATCAAATTATTTTCTCACTTACATTTTGATACCTCATCAAAAACATTATCAATAAATAGAAAAATGCGTCTTGTACAAAAGTCACGAGTTTTGATTTGAGGACTAGGGAAACTGAATATATATTGAAGATAAAATTTGAGATTGAGTTTTGATTCAAAAATGAACAATCCTATGCAAACAAGAAGATGACTTGACAATGCCAACAATTATCCCAAAGTAACTGAGGAGCCCTTATTCAAGTTATATTCTTAATTAAAATGTAGATAATTACTGGTCGATAGGAAGCACTTTGATAGGCAACTTCAACATATTATCTTGAATTGTTCTGCATGTACAGTGTGAACCTCCACCGACAACTCACATAGGGGAGGTGGAATTTTTTTTTTTTTTTACCCATCTCTATGTGAGTTGTAGAACCCTCGTCCTGTACATGCAAAACAACTCTATTATTTTGAATAAAGCTACAAGTACATGGCTACATGTGTCTGTACTAACAGGGCCAGCCCATGTGGCTCTATAAGTATAAGTTGGTCCTATTATTTTAGTAGGTGAACTTGAGATTAGACATGACAATTTCGGTCCACATGGAGATGACTCGAATATGAACATTTCTCGAGCATATGAGATAATCAATTTGCTTCGAGTGGTGACTTTGAGCAGAGGACCCCGAAATAAGATATATCTTACATGACTAATGATGACTAAATCCGAAATGAGGTCTTATGAGTTCTAATTTTAATCTAAGTTTCATTGTTCTTTGTATTTCTAGACAAGGTAAGTTCTCTTTTATTTCTTTAACTTAATACAATTTTATTTTACGTTATTAATACATCTTGTTTGATTAAAAAGGAAAAAAAAGAAAGATAGATAGATAGGACTTCATGAGTCTTATTTCAAATTAATTAACAAGATGAGCCTTGGAAAGAAAATAAAATCTTTTCTAAAAGTCCTATAGAGCTTAAAGGCAAAATTTTACAATCAACGTAAGCCCGTGTTTGATCCCCATTTTTTAGAATGAATTATATAAAAATTGATTTTTTAAAAAGAACTTGTGGTTAAAATGTAGAGAAAAGTTTTTGATTAACATGAAAAATGAGTTTTAAAGAATGAGATTCAAACAAGAGTTAAGCCCCTTTGGTACAAATTATTTAAAACTCATTTTTATCCAAACTTATTTTTAATCATTTTTTCAATAAAATAATTTTGTACGTACATTTATGACTTTTTCCTACATTTTGAACTCCATATTCTTCAAAAAATTAAAAATCAATAAAAAATAATAATAATAAACCAATTTCCACAAAAATTATTATAAAAAAAATCTGTCTAATAGTTCCTAAATTTCTTTCAGTTGGTGTCTAGCTCGTGCGTATGCTTTATTTACTAATTCCGACTAAAGGTACGTCCGGGCAGTCAGGCAGTTCGAGAAGAAGCCTTTCCTTTCTTTCGATAGCCATTTCCCTTTTTGAGATCTCAATTAGCTCGCAACTTTGATAATGAGATCGATTTTTAAGAATGAATTCATCTTGATCTTGATTGACTTTTTCCACTGATTTTAACTATTTTCTTCAATGTATATTTGACCCCAAATGATTAGAAAACATCTTTGTATTATTTTTTATTGAAGTGACGAGTCGAGTTAGTTAGTAAGGGCTTTTCGAAACCCTAATGGTGATACAATACACATTCGTCTCATGATTTAGGTAAAAATTCAATAGCAATTAGAGAAACAAAAGTCACATAAAAGAATTTCCATTTAAAACATTTGGTAAGTAACGTGTGAGAGTCAAACATGATTGATAAGAAACATTATTTTGCTATTTGTCCACATTTATTTTATCAAAAAACATTGTAAAAAAATTAATTTTCACATATTCCATTTTATATATGTTTTAAACCTGTTTAGTTCATCTAAAAAATTGAATTAAAATTTATAAAAGTCAACAATTGATTTTAATTACATATTTCATGGAATTTTCGATTTTCCAATCACGCATTCATTCCATAATTTTTTATCAAAATCTATTAAAAATTCGATTTTTATCTAAATCAACACGAACTTAATTAACTTTTCTACATCAAATCTGAGATGTAAATAATTAGATTAGGGAGAATCGATTCTTTTAGCATAAGTGACTTATAATTTCAAGGAAAAAGATCAAATTGTTCTAAACTGTAATACCAGGATCATAATGATAAGTCTATGAATTATTGTTTGTGCATGTCGGCATACGCATGCATGTGTACAGAGGAACGTATAGATATGCGCTCGCGTGCTTGTCAACAATTTCATGCTTTCATGTACGAAGTGATAGATGGGAATTGTTGAAATGACGTATTCTAAAATTTTGAATTATTAAAAAAAATGAGAAGTTTATTGTGTTTTGTGTGTGTACAGGTTGAGTTTGATTATGTTTGAATGGTATAGTCACAATTTTCGTAAATACATAACGATAAAATCTGAATTTAAGTTTTTACCGCATGATCAACCTGGCTTTGAAAACGTAATTTGCTACAAATAAAATAAAATTTATGCTTCTAAGTTTGCTACACATGTTTGTTGTATATCTGTACACACTGTTAGTTTGATGCCCTTTTCGAGTAGTATTTTGTAAAATGACATTATGAATTAATGTTCGATTATTTGCGTGTTACAATTTAAAACATTTATCTAAGGTTCTCTGATCATATAGGATGTCATAAATTGATACTCGATGATTCGAGTATAGTGAGACACAATTCATGACATGATCAAAATGTGACATTTACATTCGGTACATAAAGTTTGATGCTTTATATTGATAAGATTGTATAGTTTTTATTGATTGTCTAGATTTGAGAATAAGAACAATAATGTGTTTTTTTTGCACATTGAACGGAAATGCGTAGATGACTTATTTGTGAATGCTCGAGATGAAATTCTACTCGATTATCAAACAAGTCACCTAAATCTTGAGCGAGTAATGTACATTTGATTGCTAGTTCAAGTTTTTTGAGGTACCAATGAGTGAAGTCTTAATTAGAAGATTGATCTCGGTGCTATGGGAATTGGTCCGAAACAGTTAGAGATCATATACTTATGATAGTGGAATCGTTGATCATGTTAATGAGACAATTGTCACTCTAAGGTATTTTCTATAGACAATTGAACTTGAGCTCAATAGTCCAATAATAAGATCATTGGACTCTATGTTGTGATTTGATCATAACAAATTCGTCTTATGAAAATGGGACATAGAGGCTAATACATGTTGACTTGTGGAACGATATTGTTACTGGATCATAATTTGCTTCCATAACTATCACTCGACTCGAGAGTGTAATCTCGATTTTTTGGTAGAATAAGTCGTGATTAATAGATGTATCTCAATTGGTCAAGAGTTGTTCTAATTAGAAACATCTATTGGAGCTTGAATCTTCTTAGTCCAATTGGGTCCCTCTCTTGGCTCCAAAAGATGTGTGACTTAATTGATCTACTACAATAAAGTCCAAGGGGATTAGTGCAAATATG
>CAIGRR010417671.1:0-16809 GCA_903798365.1 Fraxinus sp. 1973-6204
CAATATTCCAAAATGTATTTTTTTTACAAAAAATGGACATCAAACGGGGCTCTTAATATTTTATTATTGTCCATTGTCGATGATCAATGACCGCCCGTGCTGACTCAAAATGCTGGATCCGCCACTGGGCTCAAGTGTCGATATATCATATATGTGCATAATAAGTGCAAAATAATACTATATAGTGGCTCAAGTGTCGGTATATGTGATATGATATGCAAAATAAGTGCTTAAATTAGAACGTTTATTTATAAAAAATTGTTGTTGGACCAATCTAAATTATAATCAAGATTTGCCAAACATGCACTAAGCCACCGTTTGGAAGAGGTATTTTAAGAATAGATTTTGTGAAATTAATTTTTTTGAAAAATATATTTTTTTAAAAAGTATGAAAAAATTATAAGTTGCATAATTATTTAGCCCATGTTTGACAAGTATTATCCAAAATTTATTTTTTCTACGTACCCATTTTCTATCGCACAACTAAATAATAAAATATTTTGCACGTAAATGTAAACCCAAAAGTTTTTCTTACATTTTAATTAGACATTCGTTAAAAATCTTTATTCAAAACTTTGTTTATGATAAATATGACGGCTTATTAGCACAAAACGTCCCTACGTTGGGCCTTTAGTGTGCAAAACGTCCATACGTTTCAATTTTTTGCATTTTCACCCCTATTTCCAAGTTTTATTGAGGAAAGCATCATTTTCATCCATTTTCTCTATAAAAATTTGTGAAATGACAAGTTTACCCTCTTTTTTAAATAAAACAAAAAGAAAAAAAGAAAACAATAAAGAACTAATTGCATCCATAGGCTCAAATTTTTCAAAAATTACAAATAAGTCTCAAACAAATAATTAAAAATAAAAAAAAAATTTAATAAACCCAACCCAACCCCAACCCCAGCACCACACCCACCACCTGCACCACAAGAATCATCACCCCTATCAAAAATTTCCAAACACCATCTCCATCGCAGCACAATCCCCCACCGAATATTTTTTTAACTGCAGATGAAATCCCAAGGTTTCCTCTTTTTAGCTGACGAAATCTTAGCAGCCATTGCAAAAAGTATTTACTTCAGAAATTACACGAGGTCATCACTTAAACAAACTATCGAATACTTCTCGGTCGATCAATATTCAATAACACAGAAGTTTGAAAACCTCTCTTTGTGAAATCAACATTCTCGCATCCGTGCAAACACTATGAACATTAAGAAAAATAAAAATATGGGAAAAAAAGAAGTAAAAGAAGAAGAAATATGGTTGAAACGAATTAGCCAACAAAAGTTCAAGCAAACCCAACCAATGAAGAATTTGGGTTCATAATTGAAGAAACAAACGACAACCCATTTCTCTCCACAAGTATAGAAACAACCTAAATTCAACAAATTTGTGCCACACTTTTTCCCATAAAATAACGAAGAATTTCGAAAGGCCATTCTTCATAATGAATCCCCATTCGGTCCCCACCACCACCACAAACATTGTAATCACCACCGTATAACACCGGAATATTCCATCGAATATCTCCACCAATTAAAACAAAACAAATCAAACTTAGACTTACCTAGATATCATAACAAATAATATCGAGACACATAGAAGGAATTCAAAATTACATCTGATCCGTTCTTGGAAGATTGGACGTCAAAGAGAACACTGACAGCAATGTAGAGAATCGCGGCCAAAGATGTAATCAAGCTGAAGAATCGACAGAGGATCAAGAAGAGTCTGGTCTGGACCAGAGCCGGATAGACGATGCGGATGGATCGGACCCGGTATTGTCAACTCCTCTGTGCAATGGATGCGAGCTCTCTCCCTCGATCTTCTGTTCGGACCTAACCCGTATTCTTCTCTAGAGCTCTAAAATGGACCCAATTAACTCTATGATTGATTTTTAAAGTGTGTGTATATGTTACTGTCGGAACTTGCTACTCAAGAAATCTTTTTGAATTGTGGGGTTTCTACTTTTGAAATGTTCATTTTTTGAAAAATAGAATGTGCAGGTAAGGACTATAGAGGGGGTGTTTCACCGGGGATTTTTTGGTGGGGGATTGTGGTGTGGTGGAGATGAAGATGGAGATGGTGGTTGTGATTTTTTGGTAGGTGTGGTGGTACTGGTGGTGTTGGGGTTAGGTTGGGTTTATTAAAATTATTTTTGTTTTGATTTTTAATTATTTGTTTGATACTCATTTGTAATTTTTGAAATATTTAAGCCTATGGTTGCAATTAGTTCTTTATTATTTTCTTTTTTTCTTTTTGTTTTATTTAAATAAGAGGGCAAATTTTTCATTTCACAGATTTTTATAGAAACAATGGATGAAAATGAAGTTTTTTTGTAATAAAACATGGAAATATGAGTAAAAATACGAAAAATTAAAATGTATGGACATTTTGCACGGCCAAATGTAGCAACCATCAAACACCCCAAATTACTCTTTTAAGCAAGGCCAAACACATTCTAGAATTCCGCCAAACTTCGCGCAGACAAACCAATGAAATGTTTCCCAAAAGAGAACGTAATCTCTGTCTCTCTCTCGTCACAAAATCACCATTAATACAAAACCCTAGGCCGATTCCCATTGAGTGTCAACACAAGCAAACTGACACGCACAATCATCACTACCGCACTCTCTTTCATGCTCGCGCACACATAACCAGAAAAAAAGCAATGAAAAGGGGCAACCTGATGATGATTCTGATCAATTCCCACTAATAATCTTATTTTTGGGATTTTTTTTTGTTAATTAATGGCGTCGTCGAAGTTGGTGCCGTCGCGGAATTTGGGTCTCAAGAGAAAACTTCCTGCTTGCGCTTCGGGTTCTTCTACGAGGTTGGTTGATTTCTTGAGAAATTCTTGTGTGGATAGTGATCCGGACTCGGACTCTGAACCGGGTCCTGGTACGGATCGGGACCCGGCTTCGGAGGGGGAAGGTTCTAGTACTTTGTTGAATGCGGAGATTACGTTGCTTGATGCCTCCGGTGCTGTGACTCCGATAAGTGATTGTGAAGTGGGGAAGGTGAAGCCCCCTCGTGCGATTAGGAAGACGGTTGATGATGTCTGGAGGGAGATTGTGGCGGGAAAGAAGAGGCAGACCGAGCAGTTGCCCAAGCAGGAGATGATGACTCTGGAGGATTTTTTGGTGAAGGCAGGGGCCGTGGAGCGTGAAGCCAGTGGGGCGGGGGCAGGAGTGACTGTGGAGGTGAAGGAGGAGATGATGAGTGGTGGGATTTATGGGCACGAAAATTCCCCAGTGGTGGGAATGGCAATTGGGTTAGGGGTAGGGGTGGATGCTGGGAGTTTTGGGAACGGGAGAGGGACAGGAAAGAGGAGCATGAGCTTGTTGGAACCTTTGGATAAGGTGGCACGGCAAAAGACAAGGAGCTTGAGCTTGTTAGAACCGTTGGATAAGGCTACACAACAAAGGCAGAGGAGGATGATTAAGAATAGGGAGTCTGCTGCAAGGTCAAGAGAGAGAAAGCAGGTAAAAGAAATTTCACTCTCTTTTAGTTTTGGTTTGCCGGATTTTGGTATTTGTTCTTGTTTCTGATTAATTTTGTGCTTGATTTAGGCCTATCAAGTGGAATTGGAGTCAATGGCTGTGAGACTAGTGGAAGAGAATGAGCGGCTTTTGAAAGAGAAGGTAATTAAGAGCGGCATTAGTTTGTACTTTGAAAAATGAAGATCTTGACATACTCAATGAATATAAGTTTACAGGACTGTTTTTGAATTGCTGAGTTCTGACTGCTAATTTTTAGGTTCAAATAAGGAAGGGGATTTAACTGAACTTTTGTCTTAAACATATGACCCACAAGGGCATTTTTCTAACTTGGAGAATAGACTGTATCACAATGCCTTCTTTTGTCTTAAAATTCATTGTTTTGTGTCTGCTGAGTTTTAACTGTTTTCTGGGTGCCTTTGATTGGTTGGTATCTTTATTGACCCACCTTGACATGCAGTTGGTTTTCTGCTTCCTTTAAAAACTTGCGACAGCCCAAGTTTCTATGTTTTCACGTGGCATGACCCCCTAGAACCACATCAAAGTATTAACTTTGTTATTGTCTATCAGGATATGCTTGTGTAACATGCTCTTTGTGAATCAAGTCTACTGGAGTACATAATACGTATATCTTCACAATTGGTTGTTTCACAGCACTTTACATGTTGATTTTGGAACTCCTTGACGTCATCTTTTCACAGCACTTAATGTGCTTTTATCGATTCGGTGCCATGCCATGTAAATAAGCAGGTTTTGTATACACGTGTGCATGTCTCTTGGTATTGGTACCATAGTGGATCTATGTTGTTTTCTAAATAAAAAAAAAAATAGTTCCTATAAAAAATAATTGGAAGCAAGAATAATGAGAGTTGGATTTCAGTCTCTTATGTTTTCATAATCTTTGCCTTGTATTTGAAGTTCTAAATCATGTCATAATTTTAAATTACTGTGTCATTTTGTAAAGTTGAAGTCAACACAACTTTTCACTTTGTTATCTGGTTAAAGTAAAGAACTTGTTGTACAATTTTTCTTGGAACTATAATTCGTTTTCCCTTGTGTGCTCATCGGTGCACATATACTGCAAATACACAGTAATCACTGCTCACTTATCTCATACTACTATGAGATAATTATTCTATTTTTTGATTTTAGTTTCATCATAATGGCTAAAACAATAAATACCATCATTCTACTGATTTCTTATTAAATTTAAACTCGTGTATATATATATATATATATATCAATTAATGTGTTTTCTAATTTGATTTTATGATGATATTCAAAGGCAACCTTTATAGTCTGCAAATAAAGTTCCTACTATAAACTGAGTCATTGATAATATTATATGATGCTCTCATGCATCTAATTTATTATATTTCTTATATTAAGTGAAACAAAGATATTTTAACATCATTTTGGTTTCTTAAAAATAAAAAAAGGAAAAAAAAATCTGTAATTATCTTCCGCGATCTAAGATAATTAATGCTTCAACTTTTTTCTGTCATCTTTTGTGGGTGGGAAGTTAAGATTGCCTTTTTAACTGATAATAGACATACAGATAGGATAAGCGAAGTTATTGACCTTAAAGTGCTATTTAATTAATTATTATTATTTTTTGCGGACTATAACTTGCATAATTTCTGTTGCTTGAATGTTGTGATTTGAGCCAAAAATTTTAATAAAATTGCTGGTTCTTTTACTGTTTAGCTTCACTTGAGATGTAATATCATGTAGTCAGGCAGCAGATTTTTATGGCGTGGGCCATAGAATGCTACATAAAAAATTAAGAGCTTGTTTGGGAGGGATTTTAATCAAAATTTTAATCAAAATTCTAGCCGTTAACTATCAAATCAACCAACATTTTTGACTTTCCCTCTCANATAACTTGCTACAGACAAAAAGATATCTCATCTCTAGAAAATAATAGATCGACCAACCAAATCAATTCATTTATATTTCTAAATGAAATTATTTTTTAGAGCTTGTTTGGGAGGGATTTTAATCAAAATTCTAGCCGTTAACTATCAAATCAACCAATATTTTTGACTTTCCCTCTCACAGATGGGGTCCACAAATTGACTATAACGGCTAGAATGTTGATTAAAATCCCTCCCAAACAAGCTCTAAGTATCATACTTTTAAATTTAAACTACTATGTCCTCCCCTCTCCCCCACAAAAGTGGACCATATATGATCCTGACCATTAATTGTAAATGGTTTTCTGCATTTGGTGGCTTATGCTTGTAAATTATTAGTGTATTATATGTTAAAGATTTTCTTAACCTTTTGTTGATTTTCATACCTTTGTTATGTTAATGTAATATGATGTTACATCCTTAGATTTTCTGGTATTGATGTCTTCCCTTTAAAATTATTGAGTATTTAAGTATCTATTACATATCACCTTTCAAAAAAAAAAAAAAGTATCTATTATGTATCTGGAGTCTTCATACTTGAATGTGTTTGTGTGATTCAAGTCTCTGAACTTACGTGTGGACTTCCATATATTTCCAATTTCAGGCCGGGCAGACAAAGGAGAGGCTTAAACAGGTATCTATTTTCCACTGTGCATCCTATAGTCTTGTAGTCAATGTCATCACCTATCGAGCCATTGTTTAGTTTTGAATGTGAAATAATGATGAAGTTAATGTGATACTTTTACTGAGCATTTTCACTTGCCCACTTATCAAGAGGCTGCACGAATTTTGAACTTACTCTAGTTGGACTGCTTTCAGTTAGTTGTAACAAATAATTGGTGTGGACAAATTTGTGAGTATTTCAGTTAATATGCATTGCAAGATATGTTTGTTGAAAATCACTAAGGGTCCATTTGATTGCAAAAGGTGGAATTTGGGTTGGAAGAAAATGAATTACAGGGAATTGAATTGCCTAGAATTTGTTTTATTGAGAATTGTAATTAATTGTATTTGATTGGTATAATTTTTCACTTGGAAAATGTTAAGTGTCCATTTGGCTTTGTTTTTCATGAAAATTGTCCATTAAAGTGATTTTTTTTTTACCATTGGGTCTATAATTTGTTCCAATTGCCAAAAAAATAAAAAAATAAAAAAAATTACCATATCGTATACTATTCGTTTGGTTTTGTTTTGCATGAAAATTTTCAATAAAAGTGATAAATATTTTTACCATTGTATCTAGAATTTTTTCCAGTTGCCAAAAAAAAAAAAAGAAAAAAAAGTTGGAAAATCAATTACCACAAAAAACAAAAGAAAACATTTTCCTTCAAAACCAAGAAAAGAGGCGCGTGAGGGGTGGGGAGGGAAAACGAATTCCGAGGAAAATTTTTGCTATCAAACACCACAAAAGGTGAAAAATGGAAAACTTTTTCCAACTTCCAAGGAAAATAGAGGGAATCAACGAGACCTAAGTGAATTCAATTTGAAATTGAATTATTTACATAAATACGTGGATTGCATGAATGCTAGACGGTGCTCGACTTAATTGTGACAAGCAACAGGAAGTCATTCTGTGAGTAGTGTATAGGAGCTGTGGTGTTGTCTTTTATTAGTTTAGAATCTAATTGTTGTCATTTCAACTTCCACATTGAGTGTAGAAGGAAATATAGAGAAACAATTGACATATTTTATGCAGCACTGGAAGTAAGAATGATGTGATCCATGATATGAGGGCAAGTCCGGGCAAGGATCTATTGATCGTTGAGGGAGGACCAATGACTATTACGAGAGAAGCGAGTTAAGAAAGCAATGAGATTGCTTGCTCAAGCTACGGTGGATGAAACGTTGATCACGAGTAAATGAACAAGTTTCGTGTTGGGTTTCGAAGAAGAAACAAGATGGATCAAGTTGGTTCAAGCAGCGAACGAGGAAGCTGGACGTAACAACTATGCGATCGCATAGTTATTAAGGGCATGAAGTCGAATGCCCCTTTACCGAGGCCACAAAGGAGAAGCCCAGTTGATCTATGCGGCCGCATAGACTTACACTATGCGGCCGCATAGTGTATTTTAGAACGCAATTTTTTCAATTTTCGTGTAATCTTCTATTTTAATTAAAACTCTTGTATAATATTTTTTGATATCTTTAAGACTTAAATTTCATTTTTAGCTAGGTTTTATGGATTCCCTAAAAATATGACTCATTATATTCATTGTAAAACACAATTATTGAGAGATTGTCGCGAGAAAAATTTGCTTTCTTCTCGTTCTTAATTAAATTAATTTCGAACTTATAAAGAATTAAATTCTTGTGGCGTTCTATAAATTTAAGTAAAGTTCATAAGTTTTGTGATCACATGAGAAGCTTATGGGAAGAATTGAAAGCTATCATGAGGAAGGCGTTCGTGCCTAATCATTATTAATGGGAGCTTCATCAAAAATTGCAAAGCCTCTACCAAAGGTTCTAGGAGTATGGAGGATTATCACAAGGAGATAGAGATTGCGATGATTAGAGCAAATGTTGAGGAGGATATGGAGGCCACCATGACCCGGTTTTTGAATGGTTTGAATAAGGATATAACTAATGTGGTAGAGTTGCAACATTATGTGGAATTGGAAGACATCCTACATGTAGCTATGAAGGTGGAAAGGCAATTGAAGAGGAAGATGACAGCTAGATATTCATCGGGTTCTAACTCTTCTTGAAAACCGAAGTGGGATAACAATAAAGTTGACGGGACTGTTTCAAAAAGTAGGATTAAGCTACCGTAGGGAAAAGTGGAAGTTGCTAGCAAAGTTACACACAAGGTGGATTCCCAACCATCTAGGAATCGGGATATCAATCGCTTTAGGTGCTTGGGATCGGGACACATTGCTTCTCAATGTACAAACAAAAGGGCAATGATCTCGCGCGACAATGGGGAAGTGGTGAGTGATAGTGAGGGTGAATATGATGACATGCCGGAATTGGAAGATACTAGCAATGGCGATGACGTGGAGTATGCAATGGGAGAGCTATTGGTCACACGGCGAGCTCTTAGCACTCAAATTAAGGTGGATGACTTGGAGCAACAAAGGGAGAACATATTTCATACAAGATGCCACGTCTACAAGGTATGGAGTATGATTATTGATGGGGGGTAGTTGTACCAATGTGGCTAGCACAATATTTATTGAAAAATTGGGATTAACTCTGCTAAAACATCCTAGGCCTCATAAATTGCAATGGTTGAATGAATGTGGAGATGTTAAGGTAAATATGAGAGTGTTGGCGAGTTTCTCAATTGGGAGGTATCATGACGAAGTGACGTCTGATGTAGTTCCTATCATGCCGGGTATATTTTGTTGGGGAGACCATGACAATATGATCTGAAGGTGATTCTTAAGAGGTATAAAAATAGGTACAACTTTACTAAGGATGGAAAATCTATTACTCTTGCACTGTTGATGCTACAAGTGTATGGAGATTAGATTAAGTTGAAAAGTGAGGAAGAAAAAAGATTGAGAGAAAAACGTAGTGAGATTGTCCTTTTACAACAAGAGAGCAAAATAGAAAATATTGAGGTGGCTAAAAGTGAGAAAAGAGTAGAACCACAAGAGAGGAAAAGAGTCTTATAAGAGGAGAGAAAAGTCGAAAGTGAGTTTTTTTTTGCAAAATGGAGTGAGTTGAAGAGGGCAGTAGTTGAGAATCCATCTATGGTCTTGTTGGTTTATAAGGAGTCATTTCTCAATCTTGAGGAACCTAACACATCCCTCCCGAGTTTGGCTGCGACTAATATATACAAATCATACTATAAGGGTGCTATGGATAGATTCTTTAGGCGTGATGGGTATTTATTTCGGGAAAATAACTTATGTGTTCCTAAATGTTCAGTGAGAGAATTATTAGTACGTGAGGCATATAGTGGAGGTCTAATGGTTCATTTTGGGATTAAGAAGATCTTAAAGATGCTAAGTGAACATTTTTATTGGCCTATGATGAAAGTAGAAGTTGATCGAGTTTGTAGTAAGATGCACCACTTGTAAAAAGGTGAAATATAAGGTTTTACCTCAGGGTTTATATACGTCATTAGCTGTTCCTAGTGAATCTTGGGTNACGATGCACCACTTGTAAAAAGGTGAAATATAAGGTTTTACCTCAGGGTTTATGTACGTCATTAGCTGTTCCTAGTGAATCTTGGGTTGATGTATCTATGGATTTTGTGTTCGATTTACCTTGGACTAAGAAATGAAGAGATTCCATATTTGTGGTGGTAGATATATTTAGTAAGATGACACATTTCATTCCATGTCATAAAACCGATAATGCAACTAATATTGCTGATCTATTCTTTGAATCTGGAGATTGAGTTTGGGTACACTTGAGGAAAGAACGTTTTCCAGAACGAAGAAAGTCGAAGTTGTAGTCACAGGGAGATTTCCATTACAAGTCCTTGAAAAGATCAATGACAATGCCTATAAATTAGATCTTCCAGGTGAGTATAATGTTTCAGATATTTTTAACGTCTCTTATCTCTCTCTTTGATGCAAGTACAGATTCGAGATCGAATCCTTTTGAAGAGGAGGGGATGATGTGATCCATGCTACGAGGGCAAGTTCAGGTAAAGCTCCATTGATTGTTGAGGGAGGACCGATTACAAGGTCGCGAGCGAAGTGAGTCGAGGAAGTTATGTGATTGCTTGCTCAAGTTACGGTGGACGAAACGTTGGTCACAAGCAGCAAATGAACAAGTTTCGTGTTAGGTTTGGAAGAAGAAATAAGATGGATCAACTTGGTTCAAGTAGCGGACGAGGAAGTTGGACGTAACAACTATGCGACCGCATAGTTGTTAAGGGCAAGCGGTCGCATGCCCCTTTACCGAGGCCACAAAGGAGAAGCCCGGTTGATCTATGCGACCACACAGACTTACACTATGCGGCCTAATAGTGTATATTCGGACGCGATTTTTTTAATTTTCGCGTAATATTCTATTTTAGTTAAAATTCTTATATGGTATATTTTTGATATCGTTAAAACTTAAATTCCCTTTTTAGCTAGGTTTTATGGGTTCCTTATAAATATGACTCCTTCTATTCTTAGTAAAACACAATTATTGAGAGATTGTTGCGAGGCAAATTTGCTTTGTTCTCGTTTTTCATTAAATTAATATTGAGTTTATCAAGAATTAAATTTTTGTGAAGTTCTACAAATTCAAGTAAAGTTCATAAGTTTTGTGACAGATGTCAAGATATTGTTAGCGATTGTTTTGGTTTATGGTTCAATAATTTATTGGGTCGAGTTTTTTAAACGTTGATTCTTGACTTAATTTATTGGGTCGAGCTTTTTAAACGTTGATTCTTGGCTTTCTTGGGTTCTAATTTGTTGTGGGTTCCGTAGCTACAATTGCTACGCGGGTTCGCATCAAAGGATTTGCTTTTTTAAGGTTTCAATCCTTGTGCTTTTCTTCTTTTTGGTAGGGGGGGATGTATCAAGTATAATTAAGTTGAAACTGGGAGATGTTTACCTTTTTGCAGATAGCATTGTCTTTTCAATTAAAATGGTTAGCTGAATACCAGGTTATTTACAGAATTAAGCTTAAAGTATTCATTTCATTGTCCACTGGGTACAGATGTAGCACGTGAAATAGTTCTGTGTCTGATCCATGTATTTCCTATCATTGTTGATCCACTAGATCTATCTCCAGTGAATTAATATTTGTGGACATGATGCGATATTATCATGTATAGCCACTCTTATTATTTGAAATATTGTTTCCCCTCATGTGGCAAACATGATACTGTAGTCTGTAGAAATTTTTAAGATTATTTTATTTTATGTGGAAGAAAAGGTGATAGTCTATTTTAAACAAAACTCAGGGTTATGCATTCAAATATTTTAATACTGGGCATAAAGCTTTTGATGCATGATAGCTGTTCAATTTTATACGGGACGGAAGCAAGAAAGACATGGATTTATGGATTGAGGAGAGAGTATGAACAACTGAGGATTTAGAGGAACTGGATATTGTGGTGATGTCAGAGGTAGTTCGTGTGGAAGCTAACTGTAATCCAGATATAAGGAAGTTGAATACTGTTGGCATAGTGGGGAAACATTGTAAAGCAGAGGATATGGGAAACAGGCTGAGGTAATAGGGAGGATAGAAGTCTGCAGAAGGTGGGCCAATACTTTGTATTCAAATGTGAAAGGAATGAAATACCATGGTGGAAAGTTGATGAAAATTATGGGTGAAACTAAATGGGGCGGAAGTTGGGTAATAAACAACACAGTACATTTCGTATGCACATAGCTTTATATGATCATCTGAAGACTGCTGGAAAATGTGGAGAATGTTATTAACCTGTGCTATTGCCCTTTTAAACATGGTTAAGTGGACCATATGTTTGATGTTTCTATATAAGTTGTTCAAACTTTTTAAGCATATCTACGAGCATGTTTGGCTAAGCTTAACTAAGTCAATTTACTTGTAAGTAAATAATTTAGTTTTGATATACGTGATCATTTTATTGATCAAAATCGAAAATAAGTTATTTTACTTCTACGGTCCTGGTCTTAGTTTTGGATTTTTTTTTTCTTTGTTACTCAACTGTCAAAAGAGGCAAACAGCATAATATTTCATGATATTTGAATCTCTAATTTTTTTTATTTTTTGCAAGTTAACATATCTCTACTACAAAACATTGACGAAAGCAGAGATCACCTAGGAATTTAAGGTGAAATCTTTGGGAGGAAATGACTGTTACTGAAGCTATTAATTATTTCTCGTGCAGCTAATGGAGAACGTGATCCCTGTCATGGAGAAGCGAAGACCTTCACGTTTCCTTCGGAGAGTTCATTCCATGCAGTGGTAATCAGATTCTAGTGCAGAGCCATGAAGATATTTAAATGCCCTTTCTCCAACGTAGGAGCAAGGTGAAATAAGTAAACATCGTGTCTAAAAAAAGCATACTTTTTAGCTTGTCTGATATGGACGATTCACGATTGGATGGCACTTGACAATACTAAAGAAGAAGAAATTATACTATTCAGGTCTGCCCGATTCAGCATCCGAACATGCACTTTGGGTTGAATAAGTTTTATGGCAATCGTGAGTCTTGGAAAATAGTTATTTCTTCTTGCTGTAAAGTGAAATAGCATATAGGAGGATAGAATTGAGGTATTTGTAATGAAATTTTTGTGTTCGGTGAAGACAAGTTTAATTAGATGTGTTGAGTTTATCTATTTACCTAGTATCCCATTCCCAGGTGCTAATGTAAGGAGAGGGGATTGTAATGTCTTCTTGTATCACTTCGTCTAGTGGCTTATGATAGCTCCTTTTTGACAGTGTTGTGCGGGTGCGCCCATATATGTATAATACACATCTCTTCAATACTAAATTTTGTCATCAGTATACTGAAAGCAATTTTTCCTAAAACGAACTTTTAGGTTGTTTGGTAAATCAAATTAGATCATATAAGAATTAAGATATTCATCTAACTATAATAAAGATTTGTTTAGTACGACAACTATACATTATAAAGAAGAAATACAAGTTAAAATTGCATAACATTGTGAATCAAACAAGCCCTAAGTGAAATTTTAAATGCAGCATCATATTCTGGCTCATGGCCCCCATCGTGTTAGCTTGTCAGTTAGCCAATCAGATGTCAATCATGAAAAACTTGCTTATTAACCTAATTTGCTAAGAAAAGACTTCCCATTCCTGGCATCTAGGTTCTGCTGTGTGTACAGGCTGACACCCCTCTCACTGACCCGTAATTTTTCTATTTCGCACTGGCCCCACCTCGTGAGTGAGGTGTCAGCCGAGAGATGTAAACACCGAATGTATAAATAACAAAATTCATGTAATAATAATACAAGTGGACAGTATTTTCTTTCTTTTATGTCTTCCATATGCTTCTGATTAGAATCTCAAGTGACAAAATTGACTACTTTTCTTACGGAAGTACAAGAAAGCAGAGACTTGCCTTGGATATGCATATGAGAAAACAGTGAACTCAAGTGTAGAGGTTAAAATTTCAGGTCTCCCCTTGATAATCCAACTTTCNATTGACTACTTTTCTTACGGAAGTACAAGAAAGCAGAGACTTGCCTTGGATATGCATATGAGAAAACAGTGAACTCAAGTGTAGAGGTTAAAATTTCAGGTCTCCCCTTGATAATCCAACTTTCTTCATTGCACCTGGCCTCTATCCATGTCTGTCTGTAGGGCCGGCGCATGACTTATCAAGATTCCTTATACTTTTCTTCATCCATTGGTCTTTCGTCCAATTCTCACCATCTCTCAACTCATTTCTGTTCTTCTCGTGCTCAAACACCTGACCTATCTGTGTCAACTGCCTTTTGCTTTTTTGAAGTACCATAGGACCCCTCAAGCTACGTACATGGCTTCTCAAGAATCCTCATATTTTTCATAGTCCATTATATTTCGCAGGAATGATCTCCTGTCCATAGTGGGCAGGAGATATCTTGTCCACCACCATGGACAGGAGATCGATCCAGTAATATTTCGTCCCAGTCTCACATTCTCTCAAATCATCTGTTATTCATGCAGTCCCTCCAACTTCCAATCCAAGGAGTCTTGAATGGAGGATACACTCAATAGGCGGGCAACAAAATTTCCAACCCTTAGAATTAAGTTCCTGGTGACTAATAAATCACAACAGAGTTGAGAAAGCATCGTTACAACGGTACCTGAACTGTTCAGGGATCGAAAACCCCTTCTTGTAGCAAAATTTAGATACAAAAAGATCAGAGAACCCACCCCTTCTTATCGGGGGACTCATGAAAGCTGAAATGTTTAGGTAACAATACTAATAACCAAAACTCAAATATTATGCACTTCCTGCTTACCAAGAAAACACGAGATGTGTTGCGCATTAGCATAACCTGCTAATCAAGAAACTCGTAAAGTAAGCAACTCCTTGCAGAATCTGTGAGGACAAAATTGCATACATTGAAATAAGAACATTATTCTGAATGTAAAATGTACAACATGTGCAATTCACAAATTCATATAACCGCATGAAAGAGTAAGGCGAGGAAAAACGAAGAGCATTGAAGTAATATTTACCATCTTGAAAAACTAAAATTCTCACAGACAAATACAAATTTACTCTGAAATTTGATATATAAGAGCAACAATGGATGAGCAACAATATATTGGACCGAAGAACATCCAATCCTTTTCCCAATCTTTTACATAACATATTGTGAGAAAATGCAAGACATTATCTCTTTTAACCCTTTTATTCTCGGCAAACTGCCTACCGTCATTTTGTTTCTTCTCTTGATAAAAGAAAACCAAAACTCATAGAACATTAGGAAGTTCCAGTTAAGGAACTCCCAGGAAATCTCCTCTGTTCAAATGGTATCAATCGTGACTATTTGCTCTTCCAATAGAGTCGAGACCCTCAGTCCTGCTGCGCACTATTCTGTGGAACACTTCTCTAACCTGGCGCTCCAATGGATCCAATCCATCCTTTATAGCTACATAAACCATTCCTAACTCCTTCACTCTCTGTCTTGCTTCACCCTCCTTTTCTTCTGTCAAGGGGAACTGGACAGAATCGATCAATTCGTTCATCTGCCGTGCACATTTCTCAACCTCGTGAATCTCCTTCAACAACCCACAAGCATTTTTCCTGTCTCGTTTCTTCGACTCTTCCAAAATCCTTTCGTGGAGGGAGAGCATCGGAACAGCCCAAAGGAACTGCCTAGCAATGGAAAAGTGAGTCTGAAGGCCTCGGTCTTGACATGGGATTGCAGCCACAAGAGCCCACATTACGAAGAAAAGCACATAACTCATAGTAAAAACCACCACGTTCAGTCCATTGGAGGCTGTAACCTCATTAGGCTTCGGAGCAACCATATTGTTTCCAAGTGCTTGTAGTTGCTTAGCAGCCGACCAAGACCGTGAAACACTCCAAGAAAGTGATCTGAAATGGCCAAATGACTTGCGGTCCCTCTGCACATTGTTGCGCCCGAAGGACCTATTTCTATGTGCAAGAGCCGTATTCGACTCTTTCTCATCAAGCATTCCAATAGTCAAATCGATCAGTGCCTTCTTAGCACGGCGAATCTGTCCTTCCCCAATGCTCCTCTGATTGTCCAAAGCACACAAAACAATCTCCAACTGCTTTTGCCATTGTCTAATCTGCTCAATCCCATCACGAATTGCATTACAAACATCTAAACCCTTAACACTCCTCTCAAAGAACTCGTTCATATATCGATCCATAAGAGGTTTATTCAATAACCCCTTATTATTAAAAACAATAACCCGAAATTCTTCTTGAATACAGAGAAATACTTCTAAGAGTTTTCGAGTCCACGGGATCGAAAGAAGCTCACCGGAGTTTGACGCTGCCAATTCATGAAACTTCTCAGCCACAAGTTTCTGAAAGGCTTCCAATTCAATTTCTTGGGCAGTGACCTCATGGGGAGACTCCATTGAATGGACCTGATCTCGGCGTCTGCTCAAAATTGAAAATCCGAAGCTTGAAAATGATGCAGATGATGCTTCTTGGTAATCTGTAGCTGGCATTTCTTAGGTTACATGAGATAGAAAAATCAAAATTTCACCAAACGATCTTGAAATTGATCACTGAAATTCAAACTTCAAGCAACCCAAAAACAGAAAAGCCCACAAATAATTCTTAGAATAGCCCAGACAGAAAAGGATTCGATAAATTTCAAGATTTTTCTTTTCAGAAGCTTCCTCTACAAAATCAGGAAAAAAAAAACCAATCTGTTGTTGGAATTAATTAAGAACAAAAGGGATATCAAAGATCAAGAATGATGAAGTGTAAGCGAACGAAGAGGAAAGAGAAAGAAAAGGGGATGTTTGAAACCCTATTGAGGACGGTAGACTTTATATTGGTGTGATTTGGACCGCGTAAAATATTATGGGAAGAAACTTTTAATGCAAGATTTGGACAGGTTTGATGTCATTTTTTTTTTATTATTATTATTCAAGAATTTATGGTTAATAAAGTAAGAAAAAAGAATTTAGGATTAATAACAAATTTAAGGAAAGTTTGTGTTTTGATTGGAGTAATTTTAGGCGTACATGGTGAAACTGAAACCATAGACTGAAAGGATATATATTCACGCGCCACCACCACGGATTGAACACGCATTCGTTTTCTATTTTTTTTTTCAAACAATTGCGCATAGCAAATATAATTGGTTCGTCCGCGTCTGTGTGCCGTGCTGTACACGATCAAAATAATAATGCTAGTAAGAACTATCGATAATGCATGAAATAAAATAAAATAAAATAATCACATTAATATATCAACTAACAAAGTGTCACACGTATGATATGTAGGACGATTATCGATAATTTTTACTATAAATACATTAGAGTCCGTTTGATAGCCTAGAA
>CAIGRR010417672.1:0-18113 GCA_903798365.1 Fraxinus sp. 1973-6204
AGCCGTTTTTCCAACATAAAGAAAAACGTGTTTAACAAATGCGAGAATCAATAGTGAATGGGCTACCCGGTTGCATTTATCCATTTTTGGGATTGATCATATTTGGGCTTCAGCAGATGTTAAGCATATCCAACAAGTAGCACCACCACCATCAAAGTCGAGAATTCCATTTCAAATCTAGTTTTGAAAACTAGGTCTGATTTCATTGGGATTCTCGATTTTTTTTTTTTATTTTGAAGTTTGATTTTTTAAATTGATTTTTGTAGTAGGTGTGAGATTTTTGAAATTCGGTGGTGGTGTGTTATAAAGAGAAAGAAGAGGGAAGGTAGAGATATAGAGAGAAGAGAATTGATTTTTGAACCGTAATTATATCCGGCCTAACATTGTCTAAATGCGGCCTAAATACATATCCGTAATTAATTGTAAAATAATAATAATAATACAAAAAAAAAAAATAAAATCAAATCTCTAAATTAGATTCAAAGAAATGAAGTGTCTACATGCATTGAATAGTTCCTCTTCTTTAGGCTATCTCCAATCACATTTTGCATCATTTTATACCAAATCTTGCACCAAATTAAAAATCATCTCAATCTATTACACTAAAACTTATATCAATTGAACAGTGTTTAATGATTTTCTTTATTTTTGTTATTCTTAACAATTTATCTATTTGAAAAGTATGTATTTATTTTACAACTATATAAATTATTAAGTAAATAATTAGGTTAAATTAACGAAAATGTTAACTTCATTAATAAATTAAAAAATATAGTACAATTAATAGAAATACCACAAATAAGAAAATTAAATCATGTCATTAAAAAAAAATTATTACATTAAAAAATGTATAACGAAAATGGACATAAATACTCTTAACCAAATTTTATTTTATTTTTTTGTGCAAAGTGAAAGAATGGCAAAATTATATTTTACCATTTTGGTGTAAAATGGTGCAACATATGGTGCTAGGTTGGAGAGAATTTACACCATTTTTTGATGCAAAATGGTGTTTTGGGAATAGCATTGGAGATGGTATTAGATATGTCATTTTCTTTACAAAAAGGCTACTTGTACAGTGATTAGAGGACTGTAAAATGTACAACCATTTCTAATTAGTGTGTGGTACATTTTACAGCCCTCTAACCACTGTGTGTAGAGCAGGATTCTTTTCTTTATCAGTTATGATAAGACAGAAGCATGAAACTGATATTCTCTATTCGAGTAGTAGAAAATGATTATTTATAAATTAAAGAATTATTTTTTTTTTTTTATCAAAATTAAAGTATTCTTAAAATAATTAAAGATTGTTTGGACCAAAGAGAAAACGTATATGGTGTTCCTTTCTTGGGAGCACTGTGTAAAGACAACTTGGAACTTCAGTCTTCATCTCTCTTATTTGTTAGATATTTATACAATAAATATATTATGTGAAAAAAATAATTAATTAAGATGAAGTGCCCAACTAGTGAAAATTGTGGAATTTGTGTGGGATGTCAGGGGTTCGAGTTACGCCTCACGCATTATATTAAAAGGTCTTGATTCCAATAATAATTTTTTTTAATCATTTTGGAAATTATTTAATGGGTCAACCAACCAGTAGAATATGACTGTTTTAACTGTTCAGTATTAACAACCCATTACCACTTGCCATAAAATCTGCAAATAAATACTGGATCATGATGGGGGGAAGTTATATCAATTTCTGCTTATATAAACACACATTTGAACAGTAGAAAATAACAACAACAAAAAAAAACAAAATTATATCTTCCTATTCAATAAAAAATATTATTCTCAATTTTACATATTTTATATAATTCTTGGTTCAATTTAAACCTTGACGTAAAACAATATTGATCTAAATATGAATGAAATATAAATTTAATGAAATATTTCCCGACTATAACATATTATGTTCTTATTTGACAACCATTATTTTAAAACTTTTTAATTCTTATACTTATTTTCAATAACACATTTAAACAATAAAATATTTTATACGCAAGTTCAAAACTTTTTTTTCTAATTTTTAACTTCACATTTTTCAAAAAATTACTATTAAAAACTCCATTTTCTCGATATAATGGCCATCAAATAGTGACTATATAAGAAATAACGTAGTCATAGCTATGTATGTAATTATATTTAACTAAAGCAATGAAGTCTCTAAGAAAAAAAAATCGAATGTGTATTCAATTGAGACTTTTAATGACTTTTTGAGATTTAAAAAGTTTCGGGGTATTCAATATAAACTTTTGGAGACTCTATAAATGTATTATTTTATTCAATTGAGATTTTTAAAAACTTTTAAAAAGTCTATAACAGTCACGGAGTATTAAATTAAAACTTTTTAGAAATCTTTATAAGTTTTAGGATATTCAATTTTTTATGACTTTTAGAGACTTTTATAAAAGTCTACATGGTACTAACATAAAATCTCAAAATTTGTCTCTCATTAATCACAAGATTTTGAGAGACTTTCACATAAAAAAGAAAAGAAAAGAAATTAATATGTATTTTTTTTTCAATATTTCTCTTTCCTTTTTCTCTTCTACGAACATTAATTATGATTAAAATTTATTTATTTTTCTATTGATTATATTAGTTTCTATTTTTTCTTTTTCTCTCTCTCTTATTGTTTATGAAATAACTAAATTGTATTCTTATAACTTTTTTTTTCTTTTTTCATTCATTTTTTTTGAAAAATATTATTTTTAATTAAATTATAAAATTTTATTAGACTAACTTATAATTAAATTTAAATATATCTTATTTATTTATTTTTTAAAGGTATATTATATTAATAATGCTGAATATTAAATTTATTATATATAGATAATAATTATTTTTTATTTAATTAAGGTCTTAAATTTTTATTCTTTTTAAAATATTTTTTATTATATGAGGGGGAAAGTAAGGAAAATGGGGGAATGATGAGAAACATCACCTCGTATATGATAATTTCATAATATTGCACTAAATTCACATAAATTCTATCTCAAATGAAAGTCTTCAAAATCTTTTAAATTCTACAAAAGTCTCTTAAAGTTTTAAATTAAAAGTTTATAAAAGTCTACAAAAGACTTCTGCTAATTCCATACAAATCTCTAAAAAATTCATGAAATTCACATAAGTCATCACTTAAAAAAAGTTCATCAAAGTTTTTCAAAAATCTCAATTGTACTAAAGTGGCGACGGTGGACGATACAGTAGTGATAATGGTAGTTAGGCGATGCGACGCTTACTGGGTTCTGGTTTTTCATTTTGGGGTGGGACGTGGTGTGGGTAGGGGTGAGAAGGTTTGGAGAAGATGAAGTTAATTAATTAATTAATTTATTGGTTTTATAATTAATTATTTTATTATAGAAAATATAAATTTATTATTTTACCTTTTATGTAATTTGTCAATTTGAGTCAAAACTCAAATTTCAGAGTTGACTAATAGAATTTTGGATAGAATATGTTCAATGGACTCTAGCTCCCATTCAAGCGAAAGGTTTGGAACCACGATCGCAAAAATTAAAGGTTAAAGTGTCCTCTGCACAAAATAGAAGGTTTGAGACATTCGCTGCAATTTTTTGTATGCTTAGCTATCATGCTACATAAACATCAAAGCAATTTTTAGTGCGTCCAATCAAGTCAACATGTGGTTCAACATGTCTGGTGTTATGTACGAATGCTAGGTTTAGCCTGCATTAAAATTATAATTTATTTTTCTCCTCTTTGTATCAACTAAATTTTTTTCAATAAAATAATATTACACATAATCTCGAATTTTTTTTTTCTTTTTTAACCATACATTTTTATTTTAAAAAAAAATATTATTCTAACCGTTAAAATTTCAAATAATGGAGCCAAATAGGGGCTTAACCAATTTAACTCGTTTTTATACCTCTGTGTAGGTTGACGTGTGTGTGTGTGTGTGTGTGTGTGTGTGTGTGTGTGAAACTATTCTGTACATATATCATGATCCTAACATTCATAATTCATTATGGTACAATATTTATAATTATTTTCCATAAAATTTTACTATTTGATTGATTTAAGCTGTCCTAATTAGTGCCCATTTGGCCCCATTATTACATATTATAATAAGACGAATATTAAATTTTTGGAGAATATATAGTTAAAAAATATTTTTTTAGAATTACGTGTAATATTACTTTATTGAAAGATGTGTGATTGATAAGAACAGAGAAATATATGAATTATAATTTAATGGGGGCTAAGAGTGTGTTTGAGCCACATTATTTTGGTAGAATATATTTTTGAATAGTAAATTGATGGAAAATGTGTGGTTGAAAAAGAATGAAAAGTTAATATTATTTTATTGAATAATGTGTGGTTGAAATGAGTAGAAAAATGAAAATGTAAATTTTAATGTGTTNAAAATAGTAGATTGATGAAGAATTTATGATTAAAAAAGAAGGAAAATTTATTTATATGATGAAAAATATTATTTTATTGAAGAATGTGTGGTTGAAAATGAGTAGAAGAATGAAAATGAAAATTTTAATGTGTTCCAAACTTGGGCTAAATGAAGGCTTACTGCATAACATTTTTTATTATTTATTGAGGAATAATGTTATTCATTATTGCTAGTATTAAGCACCAATCTAGTGGTAATTATATGACATTAAATTATAGATTCATTTAAATGTAAATTCATAAGACTCATTTAATTAAAAATATAAAATGTTGCTATCTATATTGATGATCTAGTATAAAATGTTGACTATTGACTAATCCCTGTGCATGCTAAAACTTTTGTAGTACAATAGAACATTAATACGTGTTTTTGCATTATAATCAGTATTTTAAAAAGTGTAAAGCGTAATTAACTAGTTAGATCAAGTTTTACGTCAAGACACGCCTTTTAGAACACTTATCGTAATTATTATAAATACTATTTTCTTTTTTGGTGCACAATTGGACAAAATTTATAAAATAAATACTTATTTTTTTCAATTAAAAATCTAAAAGATAATCTCGTAGATTTTGATGAATTTAAAAATTCTTCTAAATTTAGGTATCCCCAATTAAGATTTTAATAAATTTTAATAAAATCCATTAAAATCTAGTTATTCCCAACTAAGATTTTAATAAATTTCAATGAAATCCTTCAAAATCTTAACATCTTCAATAACACGTGAATTTATAAGAATTTCATTAATAGAAGAATTTTAAAAGATTTGAATGAATTTCAAGCTTAAAAATACTTATAACAAAAATTTCATAATTTTTAATGAGATTCTTATAAATATTATAAAAACATATTCAGATTACAAAATTCATTAGAATTTTTATACACCCCTTGTATAAAAATAAAATAAAATACACAATCCTGAACATTTCTTTTCATCCTGTAAAGTGGGGATTTCATATTATCCAGCTTTATTTCTTTCAAATGGAAAATTTCCATATTCCTGGTTTTCTTCTTGTTATTTTCTTGTTTCTTGTTCCACTGTTTCATGGAGCACCTGCACCCAAAGCTGAAAAAACAGAAGATGGATCAGAAGTTTGGGGATATGTTGAAGTCCGGCCCAGTAAGTTAAATTTTCTCAATCTAGTCGAAACTTGCTCTAATGCTACGATGAACAACATCTTCTAAGAGAAGATGAAATCATGTTTATTCTTTTTCACGTTTTAGATACAAATTTCATGCAATATATATGCTGATCTTTTCTTCTGTTTGTGTCTGTAAACAGAAGCTTACATGTTCTGGTGGTATTACAGAAGTCCATACATTGTTCAAGATTCAAACAAGCCAAGGCCTGTAATTCTTTGGCTCCAGGGAGGTCCTGTAAGTTTTAGTATTTATGTAGAGTTGGGATTTCAACTCCTATCATATCAGTTCGAGGCAGTTCAATTGTATCTCCATCAACACAAGTTAATCCAAAAGAACAGCTATCATTCTTCTCCTTTTTAATCTCCCTTGGTCATTATGGTTAACCGCAGAAGCATGTTTAGTACTCGACAAGACTAAACACTATAATGAACAAAATTTTCTTTTCTTTTTATTCTTTAATACTGTTCAATTAATGTTATTTAATATTGTTCGGTATTATTCTTCAGGGTGCCTCTGGAGTTGGGATTGGAAATTTTGAAGAAATAGGACCTTTAGACAATTATTTGAAGCCTAGAAACTCAACATGGCTTAAACATGCTGATCTCCTATTTGTTGTGAGTATGACATTCCAGATAATTGACCGACACCGCATGTTTGGCACGAGGATTAGATAGCAGTCGAAAATCTTGCTCATTACTTGCCCCCCTTTTTTTGTGTGTGTGTAGGATAATCCGGTTGGTACGGGATACAGTTACGTTGAGGATACTAAACTGTTTGTGAAAACTGATGATGAAGCAGCCACTGATTTAACTACATTGTTGATAGAAGTTTTCAACAGAAATGAGAGCCTTCAGAAGAGTTCTCTATATATTGTAGCGGAGTCTTATGGAGGAAAGTATGCTGTTACTCTTGGATTATCAGCTCTCAAGGCAATAGAGGCTGGAAAACTAAAGCTCAAACTTGGAGGTAATCATAATTTTTAATCTCAGTCGGAAATCGAATAACTTAAATAGATTTCCGTTCATAAGAGTAACATTGTTCTTAGCAGAACAAGTTAGAAGAGGAATTTGTGGACCAAACGAAATGACCAATTGTGGAGGTAGTTGTTCTGGATCTGTGAATAGAGTGGCGTAGATGAGTTCATGTAGCTGACCCGGTACTTGAAATAAAACTTGGTTGTTGTTTGTTTCTAGCTGGAAAATCAAATATGGAAGTTGTGGGAAAAGATTGATTCTTTGTTGAACTAGGCCGCCCTGAATTTCTTACCATATAAAGGATTTATTAGGAGGTCGTTTTGTGTGTAAGGTATAGACTCCTCCATTGTAGGGAAAACTTGCAACTTTGAGGAGGGGACGTAGCTCTCGCGTTGAGATGAAATCACTATAAATTTATGCATTGCTTGTTGTCTAAGTGGTTTTTTATTGTTATTCCTCTAGAGAGTAGGGATTAGAGCTTAATCCATCACATACGAGGAGAATCCTTACATTTTTGGACTTTGTTCTTGGTTTGTAGGAATTGCATTGGGAGACACTTGGATTTCACCAGAAGATTTTGTGGTATGCAGCTGATTCAACTGTAAATTAACATATTTTTCATTCAATTTTTGCTGTTTTTAAGACAACTGTACCATGTACTACTTCTCGATTTGACATGTACAATGTAGATCTCATGGGGTCCTCTTCTCAAAGTTGTTTCAAGAATTGGCAGCAATGGCCTGAAGGAATCAAACCGGTTAGATTTCTCAACTTTCTTCTCTTAGAATGTTTGTATTTTTTCGGATTAATCCCCGACCCTACTGCTAAAAGTAACAATACGCAAAATATAAATATAAGACGAGCAGATTTATAGGTCGATCTACGCTGTTGGTCCAACATTTATATCCTTTGTTTCATGCTTTAGAGTCGAAACAATTGTGTTGGCTAACAAAAAGTGTTTCATAAAACAGTCTTGCTGAGAAAATTAAACAACAAATTGACGCCGGAAAATTTCTAGAAGCAATAGACTCTTGGAATGAACTTGAGAATGTTATTGACGCTAGCACCAATTCAGTGGTAAATCTTCATCTTTCCTCGTCTATTTTGTTTAATAAGGTGTACTTTACAGTATTATACATTATTAACGAAGACTGTCGAGTCATATGTTTGCAGGACTTCTTCAATTTTCTTCTGGATTCAAGCAGTGAACGTTTATCGTTGACAGCTTCTGATCTATCCCGACAAATTGCGAGGAGACAATACTCTAAGTACTTGAATTCCTTGAGGTCTAATGCTGATGGTGACGGAGATCTTGATAGCCTGATGAACGGGGCTATTAAAAAGAAGTTAAAGATTCCGGATAATGTTCAGTTAGTTTCTTTTCTGACAATCAAATTACGAGCATTTTAGTGTTCGATTGACTAGAAAATGCGTACTGAATGTAGTTTTTCGCAGATGGAGAGCGCAATCAGATCCTGTTTTCATTGCACAAGAAGGGGATTTTATGAGACCTAGGATCAATGAGGTAACAAAGACAACTTCTTTTAACAATTTTCCAATTAAAATAGGGAATTGGTCTAAAAGAAACTCCCCGAGAAGGCCTCTAATGTTCTATTTGTCGATCTGTGATATAGGTAGAAGGAACTGCTATCGAAAAAGTTTTCGTATAAAATTCGAAATGTTGAATCTAGGAAGAATCAACAAAACCTTAATTTTCTTGAATAATGGCTCTTTTATCTTTACCTGCTAATCTTAATCTTAATTCTTCATTTCAGTCTATTAGGATTCTTTTCTTTCAAAGATTACTTTGGCAGCAACTTGAGGCTTGAAGACAAATGAAATTTAGAAGAAAAATGTATTCCATGATTAACTTGTACTAACTTCCCTTGAGATTCTTGACATGTAAAAGTGACCCTTCAACTACAAATTTGGTTTTTACTTGATTGAATATTAATTAGTTCTCTTCCTCCACATATAGTGTAACACATTTATATAAAAGCCCACCCATCTTGATCTAGTGTCACGCATTTATATAAATTTCACGAGTCTTTGATGAAAAATGATTTTGATCTACGTATGAAGAGACATTTTAAAGTTGATATACAAATAAATAATTTTTTCAATCTAAGAGAGTTTAATGATGCTTAATAGAATCCATATGTTCTTATTTGTTGGTGCATGATTTACAGGTTGATGAACTGTTGGAAAAAGGAATAAATATTACTATCTATAATGGTCAAGTAAGAACTGTTTTGTGCTCTTCTAGTCTTCTTGATCTTGTTATACATAACTATTCTTGGAAACTTGTATAGCAAAATTTTGTCTATTGTTCAGTTGAGTTATTGTATATTAGTTGGCAGTAGTCAATTTTCTTCTTCAAACTAACGACTAGACGACGTGTATTGTTGTAGCTCGACCTCATTTGCTCAACCATGGGAACTGAAGCCTGGGTTGAAAAACTCAAGTAAGATCGCCACAATTTTAGTTAACTATCACATTTTAATTGCTATGAAATATTTCTAATTTTTGCTCATGTTTTAACTTATGTCCCAACTTTTTTTTGTCAAATTCTTATCATCAACTTTCTATTAGTTTGCAAATCTGGTCTCTAATGATGGTTTCTCTCCAAAAAGAATTGTTGGAAGGGTGTAGATATACTATATGTCTCTTGTATTTTTAAATAACCAAAATAAACAACTAATACAAAAGTTCGACAAAATTATTGCCCTCATTTTAATGCAATATCGTAGAATATTTGAACAATAATCATAACTAGACACTAGGTGGGTTAATTAATTGAGGGTTAAGGATAAAAAGATGACAAAAAAATTGAGGACATAAAGTGCAAAACTGAGCAAATTTTAGGTACCTTCCTTGCTATTAAAATGTGGCGTGGACAATTAGAAGTGTCGTGTGAATAGATTTTCTTTTACGAAAAAAGAACAGTATCATTACGCATGACAAATATGCACGTTAGATAAACTTGTACCATATCAAAAGCGTTAGTGTTCATTATTTTCTTCAATTTACGGTTACAGATGGGACGGGTTGCAAAGTTTCTTGAGCATGAACCGATCACCAATCTTTTGTAATGGAGAAAAAACCACAAAGGGCTTCACCAAATCATACAAGAATTTACATTTCTATTGGATTCTTGGTGCTGGCCATTTTGTAAGTCAATTTCCCCATTACTTGATCATACTTACTGTCTCTTTTAACAAATTATGAATTGTGGTTCATATGTCATTTTCATATTGAAAATACCCTACCTAGTATTATCAAGATTCAAGATTAGACATAAACATCATAATTGTGCGCTCTAGTTCTTGACTGATGTTGTTTCTTTGCTTGTTGAGATGTCCTCATCATCCAACAACAACGATAAGAGAAAATGGCATCTCGGGATTTTTATACATAATTGTCTCCCAATAACGTTTTCTTGGCATTTGTCATCTTCAACTTTTTATTTTGTATCAATTGAGCCTTTGTTGAAGGTTTTCGTCCACTTTGACTGCTAGAACATGGAGAGATATTTTGATTCAAATTTTGTCGAGTAATTTTTGACTTCACTTTTCTTCTGATTGTTCAGGTACCTGTTGATCAGCCATGTGTGGCATTGAACATCGTAGGTAGCATCACACAGTCAACAGTTGCACCAAAATAGATGACCAATGTACCAATTTCATAAATATGGCAAATATTTATAGTGAGAAATTGTTTTCAAACGGAATAACTCTCATATTTTCATTCAAAGTAATTTCTTCGATGTTTCTTGTTTCTCTTACTAATTACTACGACATGGGTTTTACTAGTTCTAGTTTCCAGTTTATAGCTTGTGCGGAAAAAAAAAATGGAGAAATCGTTGAATTCTTTTATATTTTATATTTATAATTCATGTATCGTCACTCTCGATGCCGCAATCATCCCTGTTCTCCAACAAAGTATAGTATTTTTATGCCAAGAGAGTAAATTGAATGAAGTTAAAAGTTGACGTTATATTACAGTTTCACATGAAATTATACATGAGGTTTTTTATTCGACATTTGAAGACTTGTATTTGAGAATACTTTGATCCTTTCGGAGCTCAACTCTAAAATAGAAACCGAATAAACAATATAACCCCATATTTGACAATTTTTTTTTTCTTGATATTATTAGTTAGCGAATCCCATAAAAAGTGTGGCTTAAAGTAAATAAAAATTGTAGATCTAATAAAATATGTGGTTAAAAATAAAGTTTAACTAACTTATCTATAATATATTAGCCCTTGTTTGGTGAAGATTAAAATCAGATTTTTAGTATATTTTGATAAAAGTTGATGAAATATGTGGTTGAAAAGTTGGGAGTCCCATAAAATATGTGGTTAAAATGAATTGATAACTTTGACTTAAATTAAAATCTAAATTTTAATTTATACCAAACAGAGGCTAAATATTGTGAGAATCATTTTTTGAACGATTATAACTCTATCACAATTCAATTATTTCAATAATATCTTGCCTTTCGTTTTTTCAATATGTAATAAGTACTACAAAATCTATAATATATTAAATATTTATCATGTATGAATTTTGTGTTATTAATTCTTAATTGATTAACATTCACAATAATCTAGACTCAATTAATCTTGACTTAACGAATTTTGATATACATGAATCTAGAGTTATTATAAATGAATTTATTTCTATTTATATATCTAGGAATTTTAATGCTTATTTAAATTTATGTATTAGAAATTACTCCCTCCATATTTATATACGTTAACTTTCCTTATTTTCTTGTCTAAATTTTATAGTTTTATTTCTTTATTGAGAATGCTTTGTTTTGTTCTTTTACTAATATAACCTTATTTAAAGCCTGATTGAGCCTCGTTATTTTGCTAAAATACGTGTTGGAATTGTTATTTGATGGATAATGTGTAGTTAAAGAATAATTAAAAAATTTGAATTTGTATGTAATATTATTTTCATTGAAAAATATGTGATTGAAAATAAAATAGAGAAAAATGTATTTTGAAAATAATGGGAACCAAACAAGAGCTTAATTTGCTTAATTATAATCAATTTTCCCTACTTAATCTTGAAATTGTATCTTGAAAATTAAATTATTCAATTTATTTACTACTTCCAACAATAATTTATTGTTAGTTGTTGATACTTAAATAAGGGTGAATTAGGAAAGTTTTTGACAAAAAATATTTTTTCCCTAAGATTTTTTAATCCATGTGAAAAATAAAATTAGTGTATATAAATGGGACATAGGAAGTAATTCTTATGTACCAAATATATTATAAAAATGTTGCTATTCGTAGTATTTCATCATAAAAAAAAAATTTGAATCATAGAAATTCAATTTTGAGAGTACAATATTCTTTATTTAAATTTCTATCATAAATTTTATTTTCTTTAGAACTCGTCAAATTCTCTCAACAAATTGATATCAAATATTACTTTTACAACAATTATAAAGTATTTCAAAATAGCGCGAAATGCACATTCAATTTTGACTAATGTTAATAAAAGGGGAAATTAGATGTATCAAATGTAGTATAAAAATATTGCTCATTTGTAATATTTCATCATCACAAAAAATTTGAAGTATAGAAGTACAGTTTTGAGAGTACAATTTTCTCCCCTTAAATTTATATCCTAAGTTTTATTTTCTTTAACTCTGAAATTCAACAAATCCTTCCACCAAATTTGTATCAAATATTACTTTTACAGCACTTATAAATTATTTCAAAATAACATGTAATCATGTTTTGGACGATTTCAACTCTATTATAATTCAATTATTTCAATAATATTTTACTTTTCGTTTTTTCAATATGTAATAAATACTACAAAATCTATAATATATTAAATCCTTGTCATGTATGAATTTCGTATTATTAATTCTTAAATAATTAACATTTAAAACAATCTAGATTCGATAAATATTGATTTACACGAATCTAGAGTTATTATAGATGAATATATTTCTATTCATGTATATAAGAATTTTAATGATTATTTGAATTTATGTATTAGCATTTAATTTTTACGTACCAAGTGTTGTATAAAAATGTTGCTTATTATAGTATTTTACTATCACAAAAAAATTTGAATTATAGAAGTTGAGTTTTGAGAGTATAATTTTCTTCTCTTAAATTTCTATCCTAAATTTCGTTTGGGACTCATCAAATCTTCCTAACAAATTAGTTTCATATATTAATTTTACAACACTTATAAAATATTTCATAATAACGTGCAATATATGTTCAACTCTAACTAGTAATATCTAAAAAGCTTTATCAAAACGATGCTAAATAACTTTAAATGTTCAAAATTCAGGTAATCCGTTGATGACACCAAACCCGAACTCGACCTTGGACCCCCCTCCATTGGCCCAATAATGTGGGTTGCTGAGGTTAAGCTCGATGTCCACCCTCACCCGCTGATGACATGACACCCGAACCCCGACCTTATTGCTTTGTTCACTGGGCCCGTCGGCCCATTGTGCTGGTCGGGGTCAAGACAGGTCGGGTAACTTCATTAATGTTGCGGTCCCTACCTCATGCGCTTCCCTCCAACCACACTTGATCATGGAATACTAGTTCAACTTGACCATTAAATTCCCAACTTATCCTAAAGTTCATCTTATCTCAGAATAATACAATTCTAGCACAACACAAACATCTCCATAAGGGAATATCAGTCCTTCAGGACTCAACCACCGGCATTTATAAATATGTACCCATTCTCATTATTCAGGCATGTTTTTGTTTTCTTCTCATAAGTGTTCAGTATAAGTTTTTCTTAACTACTCGTCTGACTTAAGTATTAGAGGGGCGACGAGGCAACACATCGACGCCTTTGTTTCAGGTATTGAAGATCGGATCGCACAGAGTTCTTTATTTCGAGTCGGGTTTGCCCAGGTACTAATTTTTGGTAGCATCATCCGTCTTAAAATTTTAATAAAAAAACCTTTGTGTGGGGTAAATATTTTCAATTCATCCTGAACAATAATTCATTATAACACTTTATCCGTGTTTCTTGAATTTATTATAAATCGCTAGAAGGAAAATGAAAATATTTTCTATTTGATCCTCATTTCTCAAAAATCATTTTTCTTCAAACTCATCATCAATTATACATTTCGTGAGAACCACAATTTTTATCAAATTTTAAATCACACATTTCATCAACTTTTTTATCAAGATTTATTTAAAATCCAATTTTTATCAAAATCAAACAAGGGCATGTTTTTCAGTTGAGGTGACTTGTAGGGAATTTCATTTTTTTCTCAAGGTTAAATACGTCCAAGAAATAAGAAAGGTTCAAATATAACCAGCGTTGATGTCCATGTGAGTAGAAATCTGGGGAACTGCATGTCAAATATAGTTGGAATTATGTTATATGCAATGAAATTGTAGTAAAGTCAGCTCATTTTAACCCAGAGGATAAAAAACTCCACAACACGATTGTAAAATTTTTAATTGAAATATCATTGAGCCGGCGATTTTGATGAAATAGGGTAACCGCAATTGTACCAAACCTGACCGATTTGTACATATTACGATCAGTTCCTTATGAAACGATCCAACTGAAGACATAAACCAATTCCATCTCTGCGATTCTTGATTCTGAGCTACTTGGACAGACTTGGCCCTAACCCTAAATAGTTATTACTCAGGACATCCTCAGTATTCTCAAGTTACAACACTACACCAAAAAATACCATTTGCAACACATAAAATGCAACATTTGATAGTTAAGTGTTGCTAAATGGGGTCTATAGCAACATTTTAATAAGTGAATGTTGCTATTGGTTAATATAATTAAGTTTTAGCAACATTTTGTAAATAAATGTTGCAAAAAGTGTCTTTTGCAGCGTTTATTAAACGCTGCAAAAAGTTGATCATTTGCAGCGCTTATTAAACGCTGCAAAAAGTCAACTTTTTGCAGCGTTTATTAAACGTNAATTAATATAGTTAGAAATATAATTTTTTCTTATATTTTTCATAGTATACCCTAACATTAAATAACAGTTTAAATATGAATAGCTTATATTTTTTGATAACCGGACACATTAAACCCCCGTTTGATGGTCATTATTTGGGATTTTCAATGTTTTAAGTAGTGAATATTTAGAAAATGTGTGGTTAAAAGTAGAGGAAAATTTTGATTTTATGTGAAAAATATTCAAGTGTGAATGTGTAGTTGAAAATAAGTATGTACAAAAAAGAGTTTTGAAATAAATAATGTCAAATATGGGCTAAATAAGGAGGAAATACGTGAATATGACTTCTTGATCCTGCCATATTTTCAAAATTGCCTTTGACTATATTTAAAAAATTGTTAAAATAGCTCAATTTCCACAATTGCCCTCATTCCCCCAACAAACAAGGAGAAAAAAAAAAGAAAGAAAAAAGTGAAAAAATTCGAAATTGGTGGAAAGTGGGTCCAAACAGTTAGATCCAGTCAAAGCTATCAACATCACGGTCTACCGAACGTCGACAACCACAGAGAACTCGGTGATTATCTTGAAAAATATTAGTTTTTTTGTTGATTTATTTTTCATTTTGTAAAGTTTATGAATTTTTGGTGATTTGAAGTTGTTATTTATCATGTTTTCTTCATTAATTCTTGTTGGGTTTTGTTATATTATGTGTTTTGGCAAAGGAAATAGCCGGAAATGGTGAGAAAATCGCCTGAAGACAGTCGGACAAGACTATTAACAGTCGGGTCATTGTTTAATGTTTGGGCCGACTATTTCGGCCTCGATCATT
Organism: Fraxinus sp. 1973-6204; assembly: GCA_903798365.1. Taxonomy (NCBI): domain Eukaryota; kingdom Viridiplantae; phylum Streptophyta; class Magnoliopsida; order Lamiales; family Oleaceae; genus Fraxinus; species Fraxinus sp. 1973-6204. Next base: position 15,317 of record CAIGRR010417672.1, read on the forward strand.
CATGTCTGACATAGGGTCAGCTCGAGTAGAACTTGAAACCGATGGCTGTGATCGTTCCGTTGATGGCTAGACAAGCGGGAGTTATTGTACAGGATATACTGGCCATCGTGTGCAACGCGACGACGGCGAGACAAGGAATATCACAAGTCTCTTTAATTTTTTAACTTTAAAACTTAGTTTTTAGTTACACGGTATCGAACTAACATATAAATGTTCAATTGCAGGAGCGATTGCGGTGTTCGTTATAAAGTACATTGAGTTTTTGAGTATTGCACATAAGGTTGACGGAATCAACCAATCGTAGATGCAGATTTGGAGGAATAAATTAGTGGCCGATTTATATGAATTTAATTGTGATCCGTAAATATTGTATATTGAATTGTTTGTGAGCATTGTACATTGAATTTTGTTCATTTATTTATGAAATAATTGTAAATATTGTATATTTAATTGTTTATTCATTTATCAAATCAATTGATTGGTTTAACCTATTATATGTCTATGTCGATTGAAATCAAACAACCACATTAAAAAAAGCAAAAAAAATAAAAATAAAATAAAACAATTTTGGAATGTTGTTCATTTCACAGCAATACCATTACAAATGAGTCTAATTGTTATTTAGTAGAATCTAACATGTACAAAATAGACGAGTATATCATGTTGCTCAAAACCTGCCACACTTACGCGGTCGAGGAAACTCTATGGTTGATAGTATTCTAGACATACGTGGCGTCCAGGACCACACGGTTCAACTTACGATGGCAACAAACTATTAAGTGGAAGAATATGGTCGGGAACTTCCCACTCGACTTCATTTGCTAGGAAATATCGTTTCAGAATACGCCGATCTCCAATAATCAGNGGCAACAAACTATTAAGTGGAAGAATATGGTCGGGAACTTCCCACTCGACTTCATTGGTCAGAGGAAATATTGTCTCAACATACGCTGCTCTCTAATAATCAGTCGTGTAATAAGGAGAGCGTAATGTCCTTGCTGCAAAGCCTTTATATATAGTCATCACGACTGCATTCTCACATGGAAAACTCTCCAACTGAAATCGACGACAAGTGTATGTGTTATCAGTTAAGTCCACCATATATGCCATATTACGTGCACATTTCACGGAAAAGTGCAACTCATCCAATGGTTCTACAACTTTCCCGCAAGCTTTGTAGCCTTAAACAATTTATCCTCTTGAGTTGGGGTCGACATTCAGCTTGTTTTGTAAATCATGGTACATTTTTGCATATGTTGTACTCTCCGTTGTGGAAATTGGAGCACCACCACGTTCATCACTTGTCCATCTCCATATCCATTGATTTTTCTCATCCAATTCGAAGTCATCAAAGTAACAAGCAGGCATTACAGCCATATCTGTAAAAAGAAACATATTTTTTTTAAAAGAAAATACATAGTCTAAAACTCGACTTTTAACGAGAGTTTTAAAAAAATGCGTAACAGTTGGACATAATTTTTTTAAGAGAATACATAGTCTAAAATTCGAATTTTAACAAGAATTTTTATATATTTTTTTAAAAAAAAGGCGAAATAACCATAACAGCAGGCTGTTTCTCACCGATCCATTTCGTCTGAAAAATGCAGATGAATTTTTTTCTCGTTCATGTTTAAAAAAAATTATCTACATTAACTGTCTTTGTCGAAATAAATTTAACGATTAAAACGTATACTGATTTAACGAAAACAAAATTAAACAAACGTAAATATACTTACCGATTGAAGTGATTGATATAAAAAAAATTCAGACTTCAGCGTATGATAAGTTTTTCAGATTTTAAAGTTGAAGCGGGTGAAAGATGGGAGAGTTTTTATCTGTGTTGAAATAAACAGATAACAAAAGTTAGATGATTTTTAAATTCTACGTAGGGAGTGTTTGGTTTTTATTTTTTAACTAAATGGTAGTATTGTATTTTAAAACAAAACAATTTTGTAAATTGTAATTGTTTTATATACTTAAGGCGTTTTTGTCTTTTGTCATTAAATAGGCCATTGTGGAAATATGAATAAGTTGAAAAGTGAAAATGGAAATATGTCACATTGATCGGGTCAATTTTAAAAGTAACCCCTAAATAAGATATATTAGAAAACTAAAAAATTAACTATACAATCAACTATAATTTGAGATAGTCGAAAAAGGGAAGCAAGCTATCGTTATGGGACCGAGAGAGTAAAAAATAAAAAAGACTAAATATTTGTCCCTTATTTTATTGTTTATTAATAGGGTTTTTATGAGAAAATTGTCGTCTGAGGCCGTAAGTGCTAATTACATAATGGTTTTCAATAATAATGTGATCAAAAGTTTAGGGACATAAGTGTACATAATGGTTTACAATAATAATGCGATGTTTTCAAATCCCTGTATTCACATGGGTTAAGGACATTTTATCAACTAAAATGTGGTGGGAATATAAGTTCTGACGTGGGATATAAAAATGTGAAACAATGAATCTAGAAGTATCTACAATTGGGACCGGAAAACTTCATGTAACCTGTATAAGGTATGAAACATTGAATCTAGGAGGTATCTACAATCTCATATATTTATTCTGTATCTTTACCTCCCAAATCTTAATCTTAATTTTTCCTTTCAGCCATTTATGATTCTTTTTTTCATTTTTCTTAGAACGATTATTCTGGCAACAACAGGTCACTTGAAGACAAATGAAAATTGACAATAAAATGTAGATGGCATAATCAATGTTTTGAAAATCAGTTCGGATGTTGATTTGAAAACAATAAAAAGTCAATGATAGAAAAGGGGGGGGGGGGGGGGG
>CAIGRR010417777.1:0-10591 GCA_903798365.1 Fraxinus sp. 1973-6204
TCATCATAATTAAGACGTGTTTGGTAGAGATTAAAATCGAATTAAAATTGAAAAATCAGTCGTTATTGTTGACTTTTATTAGACGAGTGGGACCCAATAACGGCTATATTTTCAATTTTAATTGGATTTTAAGTACGACCGAACACGCCCATAATTTGTGAAGTTAATTTTCATTAGTAGTTACACCTAAGCTCTTTTCGCTAAATACTTCCTAATGGACGACATCCAAATTTTTTAACTTGAAGAATTTCTAAATTTTAGTTTATTGTATGAAATTTTTTTACTCATAATTTTTTTATATATGCAAGTCAATTTTGACTTAAAAGTGAAATTTTTACCTATAATTAATTTTTTAATTATACTTTTTTTTTTTATTATTTATAAGTGAACTTCATAGTTATAAGTTAAATTTTTACGCGTTTGAATTTTTTATTTATAAGTAACTTTTTATGTTTTATAAGTGAAATTTTGTCTTATGAGTAGTGTTTTTTTATTTATAAACAATTGTTTTACATAAAAGTGAACTTTTGTCTTATAAGTCAATTTTTAATTTTAAGTAAGTTTTTTTCTTATAAGTAAATTTTTTAGCTATTGTATTTTTTTAATTTATAAACATTTTTTACATAAAAGTGAACTTTTGTCTCATAAGTCAATTTTTACTTATGAGTCGATTTTTTAGCTATTGTAGCTTTTATTTATAAGTTAGTTTTGAATAAAATATGTGGCTTGAAAATAATTGTTTTGAGTGTGTAAAATTGGAAGAAAATTTGAAGTAGTGTAAAAAAAAATTACTGATTTGATGAATTGAAAAATACAACCCAAATTACGCTACATTGTTTTTAGGCATTTTCCCCAAAAATTAACAAGCACGGATTTTTATAATCTTTCATAGACAGTGACACCAAAAATAGTCAAAACCCAGTGGAAAAGATCTGGCAAGCAGGCTCTAAGTCATCAGAAAGACTTTATATTATGGGTTCTGCTTCACTGCCAGAAGGGGGGCGCCCGGGTTTGACCCGGGCACCCCCGGGCGCCCCCCTTCTGGCAAAGGGGATTAACCCTTATATTATAGTTCTTTTATGGATAGATATTTCTGATTTCTTACTTGGATTAGAGGATTATAACAGATATGAGTTCCAAGAATGTAATGAAGAACGTGTTCGAGCAAATATTTAAGCCCTGCCGTTATCCGTCCTTGAATCATATCGTGGATTAATATACCTAAGGATGGACAGACTAAACATATTTGATTGCTACTGTTCCCAATACTATTTTACCAATTATTGGTGTGAGGAAATGTTTTGAATTTTTGGGAATAACTTCTTTATGATTGAATTCCGATCAATCAATAAATTAACAACTATTCAAGTTGAACTGAATTTCAAATGCCGAGCAACAAAAATCAGGACTTGTATAAAATCTACTGATAGAAAATCAGAGNTGAGGAAATGTTTTGAATTTTTGGGAATAACTTCTTTATGATTGAATTCCGATCAATCAATAAATTAACAACTATTCAAGTTGAACTGAATTTCAAATGCCGAGCAACAAAAATCAGGACTTGTATAAAATCTACTGATAGAAAATCAGAGAACTCACATTACATTCTGTTCCAAGGCGAGACCTTAGGTATGGCAATAATTTCTTCCATTCCTTAACAGTACTTCCATTAGCCCCTGCATCAATTACAATCAATTAACAAACATAAAAAGACCACAAAAACCACACAAATTAGAAAGCATACGTTCACCTCCAAATACCCACAATATATTAGCACATATCAGAAAACAAAACACGAAAACGAATTAGAAAGCAAAAAAATCACCTCAAAAACCACTCATATATAACTACTAATGCGGGCGTTAATGCCAATGCGATAAACTGCACAAAAAAAGCGGAAAGGGAAATCGAGACCTCGAGGATTGACAACGAATACAAGGTCGCGGCCGCGAAAGGCGGCGGCACCGACGGGAATTGTACGCTCGGCGGTGAGATCTGGAGCCCAGGATTGCTTTGCTCTGATAAATGAGGGTTTAGCCATTGGCACTACTGCTACGTGGTGAAATGACAACATATCGGCATATACACATATAAATATGTATGAATTAAGATTAATGCGTGAGATTAAGAATGAATGATCAAATATTAATCAAGCTTAAACTTGGAGGAAATCCCCAAACACCGAGAAAACAATGGGATGATTAATTGGTTTGTTCCTTGTTTGACTTCAGCACACCTTTGTTGTCGTACAAGAATGGCGATTCTTAATCTCCCAACTTTTATACACGATCACAATTTACTTGTTAAATTTCGAATTGCTTCACATAGTGATCGCTAAACTTTGTCCATTTAGACTCTTCAAAAATTCGTTACCCATTTGGTTAATTTACACTTGTCAAAGCCTAATCATCAAACTTCAAAATGCTTTTAAATGATATCTTTGAAATATTGCACTACATCATCACCCGCCATATTTCGTTCCCTTCATTGCTTATGTGTCGCACAAAAATTTCATGTGACAAGTTATTATCTATAATATATTAAATATCACATCATATGAGAATCATTTTTTGGACGATTTTAACCTTACTACAATTAAATAATTTCAATAATACATTACTTTTCGTTTTTCAATATGTAATAAATATTACAAAATCCTTATCATGCATAATTTCGTGTTATTAATTCTTAATTAATTAACATTAATCTAGATTCAATGAATTTTGGCTTAATGAATCTTGATCTACATGAATCTAGAGTTAATATAAATGAATTTATTTATATTCGTGTATCTAAAAATCTTAATGGGGGCTTAAATTCATGTATTAGTAATTAATTCTAATGTATCAAATGTAGTATAAAAAGATTGTTAATTTGTAGTATTTTATCATCACAAAAAAATTGAATTATAGAAGTTGAGTTTTGAGAGTCCAAGTTTCTTATCTTAAATTTATATTTTAAATTTTATTTTCTTTAGTTGGTTTGAAACTTATCAAATCCTCCCAACAAATTTATTTCAAATATTATTTTTATAACACGTATAAAGTATTTCATGATAACGTGCAATGCACGTTCAACTCTGACTAGTCATTTAAAAAATTACAATTCAATCAAACCACTAACTCACCAAAATCACCATGTGTGAAACGCGATTTTCACTGCCCGTAAACTTCTTTAAAATCATATAAAGCGTCCTCAATTTCAATCCTAAAAAAATCATAGCCCGCAATTCACTTGTATCACCCTTATACAACTAAATTGTGCAAGTAAAGAGAGCCTATTGTTGTGAAGGATGCAATGAGCTACTACTTGTAAAGTTTTATCTCCCAATTGTATCATTTTTATGATGTCTCTCTCATCTCAATCTTCCATTTTTGCAGGTGTGTATCCAACTATTTGAGGAAGGAAAAGTCATTGAGCTCCAGCTCAATTGATGAACGAAGAACAACAAATGTGAACGCAACATAAAAGGTATTCCACCATACTTGACCATCAAAGTTCGGTGACATTTCCTTCCTTGGATAGTTGGATACGCGCCTGCAAAATGGAAGATTGTGATGAGAGAGAGACGTCGAGCTGATGATACAATTGGGAGATAGGACTTTATAAGTAGTAACTTATCGCATCATTATCAACACTCAGCTATGTTTTATTACACAATTTAATTGTACGTTGGTGAGATGAGTGAATTGGGGGCTAGAGTTTTTTAGGGCATATATTGGGGATGTTTTGTTGGGTTTCAAAGAAGTTTATGGGATTTGGAAGTCAATATAGTGATTTCGTTGATTTGATGGTTCAGCTAAATTATAATTTTTCTAACAATTGTAACTTGCGGCGTGGGATTTTTTTGTGATATATTAGCAACGAAGTGAACAAAATATAATGGATGATGAATGGAGTGTAACTTTTCAAGGATGAGTGACCATGGGGAATCATTTTGGAGTTTGATGATTACGTTGTGACCAAGTATAAGTTGGATGAGTAATGCAATAATGATTTGGCTGAGTTATAATTTTTTTTTTTACGAAAGTAACTTTCCCATCAAAATTTCATTAGTTGCATTAACAAATAAGGTCATGCATTTTTTAGAATGGTAGATGAAGTGCAAACGGTGAACACTATGAAGAATTTTTAAGTTCAGTGAGTAGCCTGCGATCATGATATAAGTTGGACAATTATTAAAACAATTACCTGCGAGTTAGATCATGACTTATAGCCTGTTTGACAACTATTTTGATAGAAATATAGAGTTTTGAATAATAACTTTTAGGAGTATGTTTGTACGTGTGGTTATAAAGTATGAAAAAGTTTTTGATATACATTTAAAATATTTTATTGTGTATATGTATGGTTGAAAATGATCATATATCAAATCATAAAATAAACTAAAGAGTATCAAAAAAACACTTGAATTTTAATCAATTTTTTTTAGCTAAAATTTTTATGTTATTTTAATGTAAGTCCCCAAGCTATTGTCGTATAATCAATTTGGTCTCACGTTTTAAAAAGAGCAATTTCTAATTTTTAATGACAAAAATTATCCAAATTTACCGGGACACTCACATGTCTATCTTTATGAAATTAATCTTGCTTTTCAACTTGAACTAGTACCTAGGAGCATGAATTGATAATTATTTATATGATGATCACATGACAATTTTATAAAAATTTGGATGTTTTCGATCAATTAGGGATTAATTCTACAATTATAGTTCATGTTTGGTTCACCAAAAAAGTTATGTTAAGATTTAAGCCAATCATATATTTTATATACCCACAACTTTTCAATCAAAATCTATTAAAAATCTAAGTTTCATCTAAACAAAACTGAAGCATAATGAAATTAGGGACGACAAAAAAAATCGTTTAACTCAATATCTGAGCAACCCCGTCTAGAATGTGGAGGGGATTACCGGCCTAATCGGGTAAACGGGACGGGGGTCATTGTACCAAAATAAGTACAACCTCCCCACACCTGGATTCTGTCCCGAACCCTTCCCACTTTAATCTGGTAAGATAATAAAAATACTCGACGAAATGAGGGTAGGAATGACCGAAATATCTCATACATACTCATTGCCATCCCTAAATGAAATATCGAGAATTAATTGTTGCATTAACCTTCTAATCAAATAAGTCTGTATTTATAAAGTTAGTCTTGATTTTCAACTTGAATCGAGAAACGTTTCTACGACGGTCGAATGAGAATTTTATAAATATTTGGACGGTTTGAGTCGTTAAAGATTGATTTTACAAGTATAATGAAAGTCGAGGACTAATTGCTATAAATTAACGCGCTACTCACCAACGGTGCAAATGTTCCTATTTGACACCCAACAAAACATTTCTCTCCATCTCCCTCTCCAACAATTCGGAATATATGCACACACCAATACATAGATTACCTGTCTATACATACTACGGTTATACATATACGTGTGTGTTCTCTCTCATTAAGCAGACGATTGATCTCAAAGGAGGAAAAAACTACGAAATTCTAAACCCTAGTTTTGTTTTTCTCTCGATTCAGGCAGAAACAGAAACCTAGTTTAGGACATGCTTTTAGATAATTTTGTACGGAAATCCGGGGCGATATTATCGATAATCTGAGGTTTTAATTATTTTGCTTTAGGAGAAAAGGGTAGGGGTGTTTTTGTTTTCATGTATGTATATTGAATTTCACTGGATTTAGGAATGGGTTTTGATTGAGCATCAGCCTGCGGATTAGCTCGGTTTTCAGTTATAGCATTTACTATTGCTTTGTTAGCTTTTCTTTGAATGTGAATATATGAAATCAGCTCAAAAATTGGAGGTTTGACAAATTTGCTATTGGTTTGATTGGATGGTGGGAGGGTTCGAGGGCTCAGTTTGAGGTTCATGGGAAATTGAGGATTTTGATTGAGTTTTGGGGGTATACTTTGTAGAATTGTGTTTTTGCTTGGTCGAATTATATTGGTGGACGGTGTGATTTGTGTACAAGAGCTTGTTATATTTAGCCCAACAGCAAGAAATTTTAGCTGGGAATTGCAGAATGAACTTACAAAATGAAGATCAAAACTCACAGGACAATGTTCTTGAAAAGTTGCACGAAGTGCAAAAGTAATTAACTTGCTCTTCTTTAAACGAGTTTGTTAGTTTCATTTCATGTCATATTTATTTGGGTGAAAATTGACATACAAGTTGTTTTTATGTTATAGGAAGCCGAAAATCTTGTACACTAAAAACTTCCTTTTGTCTTTGCGTGATCTGGATATTTGCAAGAAGTTACCAAGTGGGTTCGACGAATCTATACTACGGTAAGAACGCTCGCCCCTCACCTCATGAGAATTACTAATGCCTAGTTAGACAATGGCTTCAAAAGAATATTTATCAAGTTATCTTCCAGTTCTGTTGGTTTATTGCATTCCTTTCTTGTTGTTTCTATTTCTATTTAAAAGGTACTGTGGCATGTTATATGTATCTTGTTGAATTTGAAGCAGTGAATTTGTGGATGCCTCGCAAAGCATACAAGATCGACCAAGAAATTCGGGAAGCTTTCCATTGCAGGGCTTCAGACGCAATGAGTATGGCTCATCACCACCTACTCGTGGGGATTCTAGTAATTACTCGCGAGGCACTTATGGGAGATGGGAAAGCCATTCTGGACGGAGTGATCGAGACAGTGACTCACAATCTGATAAGGATTCAGGTTTGCATTAAAATTTCTCTGAATGCTCAGTGATATACCTATCTGTATTTCCACTGCTAATTTATTTGTATAATTGATTAAAGCATGCAAGTACAAATGTGGAGGGGTCATTGAACTATAAATCAAGAGCCACACTTGGACTTTGATGACACTTAGAACTTTAGTGCCTGAGGCAAGGAAATTGAACCTCAGGACACATATATATAGGCATCCAGGTCCATGTCTGTAATAATTTTTTCAATTTTCTTTTCTTAATATTATTGAATCGAAACCAGTAGAAGGATTTCGATCCCCATTACCGCAGTGCTCAAAAAACGGTAGTACTCTGCCTGTCCAGTGTCCAGTGGTCAGTTCCAAAATGATCTGAAGAGGGGTATTATTAATACTGTTTTCAGGTGTGCGAGAGTCCTAACTTTGTTTGGCTTTGACTCGTGAAATGTGATCTTGTCATTTATGGACATTGCATGACAAGATATTAAGCTTTTTCACTTCTCCATCCACAAAAATGTGTAAAAAGTGTAAATTAAATCCAAAAGGTATAAATTATATGTTTATGCATGTATTCACATGTTACATATGGACTCCATAATAATTACTAAAGCCAATCCTTGAGTATTTCGTAGCAAGGGAAAGGGCACTCTAGTTCCTAGGAAGTACATGGAGTATAGTTTCTTATAAATTCTTGGAAAGGTCTGCATGTCATACTATTGAAACATCATGAATTATGTCTTCATTTTTAATTCTGAAATAATTTTTTTGCCAATACATAAATACAAGCATTATGCAATTCTTCACTGCCTTAGACCGATATTCTCAAACTAGGTATTGAAACAATGGTATGTTAAAATTCTGTGGACTAGTTTTATGATCTTGTTTAGTGCGATAAACAGGAAGGAAAGATATGAAACTTGGTTAGTTATATAGAGGGTTAATTTGTGCTGGGCTTTCTGGTGAACCATTATTATTTATGCAACTAGCTTAGAGATGCATTTCCTTTTGCTGTGTAATTTTGTTGAACCACTTAATCTGAAAACTTAAGCTGTTAGAGAAGTTCACGTGTTTATCATTTAAATATAGTCTTCAATGTGCTCCCTCATGTGTAGGCGGGATTCTGTTTTTCCATCAAAGACTGACACGTGTACCATTTCATTAAATAGGCAACTTGAGACTGAACCCTAGATATCTGCTTGATTTATTGTCATGTTGAGCCATTTGATCTAAAAGTTTAAGCGGTTAGATGCTTCCACGTGTTTGTCAAAGATTATGGACGTGTTCGGTAGAGATTAAAATTGAAAAACTAGATGTTATTGTTGACTTTTATTAGACAAGTGGGACCAAATAACGGCAATATTTTCAATTTTAATTGAATTTTAAGCCCAATCGAACACGCACTATAATTGCTTATAACCAATGGGTTCCAAGGAATGTGGTTAAAAAGTTGGTAAAAATTATGAGTCCTACGAAATGTGTGGATAAAAATAGAGTTTGACCAACTTATAAGTGCTTATAAAGCTTTGACTATATCATTCAAATGTATCCATCAAATAATCTCACATTTTACTATGTTTATTCCTTTATCTGGCTTTGTTGGACCAATGATATACTTATTCTATAACCAAAATTAGCTGTAGTTGGGATTACCGTTTCCCCTTTCTTCTTTTCCTAGAATGCTAAAATTTTAGTGAGTGAATGGAGCTTGAATACTGTCAAGAGGTACCGAATTCTCACAGTCCCTGTATTCTTGCTTAATGACTGGGTGCCTAGCTTGGTGCTTGTTCCTTGGGTCAAACCCATTTATCCTTCTGCAAAAAGTTTATGCAGACAATTTATAGTTCTCTATTGCACTCGCAATATCAGATTTCCGTGCACTGTGAGTGCATGCATGCCATATTTACTCCTTTGTTCCCGTACATCTCGTTATTTTCTCCATCTTTCAGTCTTGCACCATTCACAACATTTTTATCAGATAGTTATTCTTATGGTCTGATGACTTTATCACACATCATTTGCAGATTCTGGAAGGAGATACAGCCATCCATCTCGGAGGTCTTGGCAGACTCCTGAGCATGATGGACTTCTTGGAAGTGGTTCATTTCCAAGACCATCTGGTTATGCAGCTGGAATCTCAGTTGCAAAGGTGCGAGCAAATGAGAACTATCAACTTAGCAAGAAGAATGAGCCATATCAACCTCCGCGGCCATATAAGGTTAAAGTTGATTTCTGGTAGCTCAGTTTCCCGTGTCTGGGTCAGTGAGCTATAGTTTTCTTTCTTTTTCTGTCCAAATTGTTCTAAAAACCTTGGTGCACCCATGTGCCATGTTAAGAAAACTTGTGGGCATTTTGTTATGCATAATCTCATGCAATTCATAATTATTTCAGGCCATACCTCACTCTCGGAGAGAGACCGATTCCTATAATGATGAAACATTTGGTTCAACGGAGTACACTAGTGATGATAGGGAAGAAGAAGAAAAGAGGAGAAGAGGTATATTTCCTTTCTTTTTGGAGCCATGTGTGGTTGGTACCTTTGCTGCTGCTATATTGGTTTAACATGTCTTCTACTTCATTCTTTTTGTCATTGGCTGAGTTTTATCTTGACTTCCTTTCCAGATTCGTTTGTATTGATGAGAAAAGAACAACAGAAGTCTCTTCAGGGGAAACAGAAAATGAGTCTGGAGAAGCATAAAGTTGACAATCCCTTAGACCTTTGTGAATCTTTGGAGGGTAACAAAGAGGAAAAGGGACTTCTGGGAGGGTATAATGAATTGGATGTTTCGACTGCAACTACTCCTGTTTTGAGTAATGAATTTGAAAAATCCTCTTTTTCTTCAAATGCTTCTAGACCATCTGTTCCACCAGGTTTTACTAACAATATTCTGGAGAAGAATTCTGACACGAAATCTTTGGTTCCTCTCCATTTAGCAGAGGTATATTATTTTCGGTTACTCTCTATGATTGATTGCCGGATGACCACTGGCCAATTATCTACTTTAGTAATATAGCCTGTCATTTTCCCTCTTATAATTCTTGTGGTGTCCTTGTTTGTAATACGCTGCAATCTGCCTGCCTAGTTTTCTGTACTTTGCTGAATTAATTAGTCAGTGACAAGCTTGGAAGGAAAAAACACTCCGTTTTAAGTGATTTCCTCTATTTTTGTGCATTTCTTTGTTGAGTGATAGATGGCTTTATCATCCGCTTCATTGCCACATAATGCTCGAATGAGTCAATTAATTTTTGTCGTGGCTATGATTATATTCTTCTCTCTTCCCCCTTTATTTAGGGTGGGTGGTTGGGTGGGATTTGTCCTTAATGTTTTTTGTTTTCCTTGTCCAAACTTGGCCTACTTTGGATACTATAGTCGTCAGTTTTTTCAACAGTTATTTAGGCCCTCAGAAAGTAGTGGCAAACTAAAAATATTTTCTCATTATAACTTAACTATCGCAAGGAAAACTTACTCTGGAAACACAAGTTAAAGATTGGGATGCACAGTTTATGCTAAGAATGTAGATGCTAATATCAGAATATGCGTGTACTGCGATTGATAAATTTGTCAAGTGGAAGCTTTATATATCTAGCCAGGATCTTAATACTTTTATATGGTATTTTATGTTATTCAGTGATTGCTGATAAATTTATATCGGGTAACGCTGTTACAATTGTTCTGTCAGAAACTTCTCTGTCTTTGTTCTTCACATGTATCTAATTTATTTTGCTCTTACAGATTGGGAACCGTGTAGCAGGGAAAAGACTTCTGCATTTTAGAACCAACCCTGTCCAAAATGGTAATGTTGATGGTTTAGAGCAGCAGTTATCAAAAGAAATTAGCTCCGTTGATGGGCAAACTGAAGATAAGAATAAGTATGTACCACTTCTGAACGACTCAAGTTTAGGCATGCCTCACGA
>CAIGRR010417793.1:0-15728 GCA_903798365.1 Fraxinus sp. 1973-6204
TCTTCTATTCATTTTCAACAACATATTTTTCAATAAAATAATATTTTCATCTTTCTTTATTTTTCAATCACACATTCTCCATCAATCTACTATTCTAGAATACATTCTTCCAAAATAATATACCTCAAACACACCCTTAGTATAAAATTACTGTTTATCTAGTTTTAATACAAATTTTCAGTGACAATACTTATGGTAAGTTTTCCCTAAATAAATTGGATTGATCACGACTGAAAATTTGAAGGATTTTTTAGGACGAAACTTATGGTCAGCTAGTAATACACTTCCTAGGAAGAATGAGGTACCTTTTTCGGGTAATTTGTACAAAACATCTTTTTTTTTTGCTGATTTTGCGTAAATCATTTACATCCTTCCAATATAGCTCATTGAACCCTCGGATCGAGGAAACATTGTGTAAATCAATTATATCGTCCATTAATGTCCTATAAAATAACAAATTTATCAAAACAAAAAGTAAAGAAGAAAATAAAGAAATTATTACAGTTTGTAATCCAAATATTTCAAAAAGTGCAAATAGATCCCAATAAAAACAATTTTTTTAAAAAAAAAATAATAAAAATCTTTTTCTTCTCCAACCAACTACAATCCCCTTCCACCACCACCACCTCCCTCCCATCCCTTATAAAATTCCAGATACCAATTACCCAAGCCTCAAACTTCTTTAATGATTCCACGAAACTTAAGATTGCACCAAGGCAATCCTATCATTCAACACAAAATTATCTTCAACCCCTTCAAATTCTGTGGCTGGGTTTGCAAGCTTTTCATCCAAATCCAATCCCTACATTGATAATTTCTATTAAAATTTTCTCATTTTCTTTTCATGTATGTATATGGGTTTGCGATATGTTATGGTGAATGACGACGATAGAGCTAATCCAGATGGCCCATAGAGCCACCAGCAATGCCATAATCGTCACATAATGTTTAATTTTATCTGGCACCAGAAGTTTTCTACAATAAATTTCTCTACTTTTATTACACTGCTGCTAGCATGTGCAGATGTCTATCAGATAAAGCAATTAGCCATGACAAGCATAGACACCTCAACAAACGAATAGGTAGGGATTTTGTCAAAGACCAAAGATCACAGTGCAAACTGATCGCATCATTTTCCTATAATTCCAAGAAAGAGAAACATTCAAGATTTTTAAGATGAAGTACAATAACCACCCTTCAACTCTCAGCAAACTCCTACAGAGAAAGACATCAAACATCCACCATAACTCCCACTTAAACCAACACTTCTAAGACATTCCAAACTGATCTTCCCGATATTTGACATCTCTCGTTTGACTTCAGTAAAACATAACCTATTTTTACAAGACAAGAGAGACCAACAACGGATTAGCTATAAGAACATCAGTAAATTTTAAAAAAGATATCATTACCAAGGAGCTCTACCATCCCTAATAAGCAAATGCAATTGCAAAGTGAAACAAGATATATGGTTCCGACTTCCAAGTAATGTCTAATTATAAGTTTCATAGTGAAGCGTTGGGCAGAATACCAAAGTACATACACGTGATTATTTTTATATTGTTGGTGGATAGTACAATCATCGTTTATTTTTACCCCAATAACTTTTTTGTGTAGGTATATAAATACCAATTTATATATATGTACGTATACTGCCTTTCATATCATCGATAAAAATATGTTATGACACTGTGCCAATGGGCAAAACCCAGCTATACAAATTCTCTGAGTCAGCCTAAAATACCCAAAGTCGAAGAAACCATGTAACATCAAAAGTTTCGCCCCCATGTAAAATCATCTATTAAGTTGATCCTAGAGCTCCCTTTACAATAAATTGACTATCAAATCTTTTCAGCTCCTGTTCTGTTTCAATCCCAAACTTGACTTTCAAATTCAGTATCTTTGCTGCTCTTGTAATTCATGACCAACCGTTGTTTCTTGCTTGGTTGTCCCCCCTGAAAACCCAAGAATCCAACCT
This sequence comes from Fraxinus sp. 1973-6204, assembly GCA_903798365.1. Lineage (NCBI taxonomy): Eukaryota > Viridiplantae > Streptophyta > Magnoliopsida > Lamiales > Oleaceae > Fraxinus > Fraxinus sp. 1973-6204. The sequence continues at coordinate 1,979 of CAIGRR010417793.1, forward strand.
TCTAAATATCTTACTACCATACCCATGTCCATCTGTGCCACATATAAAAGCTCTTTGATTATTGCTCACTATCTCAATTACACCATTTGCAGCATCAAACCACCCAAGTTCTTTAGCCCTTTGCACCATGCTTAAAAGTTTGAGTTGTCTCTGCAGCATCAAACCCTTTCCACTACTGCTTCCCGTATTAGGAACTGATTCTGCCGTAATGCAATGGAACCAATCTACACATTTGCCTCCTGCTTGTAGGCTGAGTACAGATAACCTGAAATACTTCGAAACACACGAAATGTTCACCTCCAAACTCTAATACCTTAGTGAACAATTCCCACTTCAGAAAGAGGTTCAAATCCATTTCTGTTCCATCTATGACCAGATGTTCCAGATCCAGAGAGTTGTAGCAACCCATGCACGTGGTAATACCTTATAAATAATCAAATCTCTTGCATTCTAATTTGTATGTCTCATAATTGTTTAACTTATTTCATTCAGTGGAAACCAAAATTCTTTTAATCAGGTCCAAAGGAAAATTCCTTAGATCCATATTATATCTCGATCACGTTGACATAAACTAATTTCAAAACTCCAGAAATCCTCTTGATGGTAAATCCTTAGATTGTGCTCTATATTGAACAGTAATATTACCTAGATGAAAATTACACTGATCAACTTCTAAAATAAATTTATAATAAAATCAAAGTGCATTATTTGCAGAACCACAGAAATGCCCTTTAAACAGTTTATTATCTAAGCATGCTTCCCTCAACAAACCCTAAAGATGCATAAACTGGTGAAGGAGTAAGCTCGAATAAAAATATAGTATACCCCTAAAGAACCATGTTTCTACATGAGTGAGAGAGAGAGACCTCAATTACTAGTTGTGGCAGGAAGATAGATCCTGACTGTGTCTTTCATAGTTATTTTCCTTCTACAAGTAGGACATTTACTCTGAGCAGCTATGGCAGTCTTGATGCATGCCTTGCAGAAAATGTGACCACACTTGGTCGACACCTCCTCAACTAATGGGCCCATGCAAACTGGACAGCTGAATTTAGGCTCCTTTTGGGGTGGTGGAATTGGCAGTGAAGGCACCACACTCTGTGCTGAGTTTTTCTGAAATGCACAAGGTAACCATTAGTCTATCTTAAATTGTCGTACCAGCATCTGAACCTCCGGAAGAAGGGGACAAACTAAAATACAGGCATGAGAAACAGATCTCTGCAACAACAAATAAGTTGAAAAGAATCTACAAAGCCCAACTCCAAAAGAAGAGTTAAAGAAGGCATAAAATATCAAGGATGATGCATGAACTAGCAGAGCTCATATCAAACAGCAAGAAAAGCATCCCAACTGCATCTCTATATAGCTTCTCAAAAAGCATTGCTTTGAGTCCACAAATATGCAAGATTACACAAAAGCAACTGAATCTTAAAACAAGTCCTATCAGTTCGAATCCGATGCATCCAATGCCAAAATTTAAAAATAAACTGTCAAATTTCAATGTAAATTTTTTAAGTAAAAAGTTGAGGTGGCTGTTAAACCAAAGGATAATCACCAAAAAATCTATTAATCAAACCCACAATAGATTGCAAAACAAGTAAATTTCCTTCTATTCATAGAGGAACCATCAGATTACATATAAAGAATCACCATCTTTATCTGGACATCCAATTTATATGTCAAAAAATACTAATAAGTTAAACCAAAAAATCAATGTCCATACAAAAGCCAAAATAGTGAAGCAAGATTAAAAAATGAAAAAAAATGATAATTTAAAATTGAACAGAAAAGCCATGTATTATCATGGATGTACAAATATACGACAGTCTATAAAAAATACTAAAGCCGAATCCCAAAAGCATCATAAAATATGAAACCATTTTAAACAAGTAAAACAGCAAAAGAATGTTCATTTTGTAGAAATAATTCATTACCATGGCGTTGCTGTTTCCTTCCAGATTGACATACATGTCACAATTTATGATTGTTTGGTTTGTAGAAACTCTTCTGCGCTTGTTACGAAATGACCTTTCTTCTGCAATAATATAAATGAAGTCAACCTGCAATCTCCCAGAAAATAAGAACAAAAAGAAGAAAGGCAACTCCAGATGATATAAGTGGAAGGCCATAAATCAGAAGAAGCAAATAAACCAGACCAATTGAGTTCAATAACAGGAAACGTTCACTTACACCTTTAAACATTTCAGAAGATGTCAAAAGAAATTACTCAAGAGCTTTTGGCATAAACAATGTATAAAGGCAACAACATGAAGAGAAAGACTTTACCTAACAAAATTGAGAGCTACCAGACATATCAATGCCATGGAACATTTTTCTTCTTTTTCTTCACAGAATTGGCACCAATATAGTGAAATTACTCAACCAGACAATTGTATAAAAAAATATGAAGAACACCCCAGGACAATAAAGGCTAAGAGAGGGAATAGTACTTGAAACAACAAATTAAATGATGATAAATTAAAGCCACAACTCATTCTCAAGCAACTTTTGAGAGATAGGTTCAAGCAATTTTCATTAATCAACTATCGAGCAGCATTCCATGCTTTTGTTAGCACCGGATGTCGAAGAATGAATTTGTAATCTCACTAAATAAGGTCAAAAGTCATCAACAGANCAAGCAATTTTCATTAATCAACTATCGAGCAGCATTCCATGCTTTTGTTAGCACCGGATGTCGAAGAATGAATTTGTAATCTCACTAAATAAGGTCAAAAGTCATCAACAGATTTCCATCTTTTCGTACATTCTCCTACTTACCTGGAGTCACCTTTTGTGAAATTCCTGAATTAACGATCACAGCTTCATCAAGAAGCTGGAATTAAAAGTCATAAAAGAACAGAGAAGAAAAACAAAGAAGATAGAAAAAGAAGAACTCTGACTTTTTATTGAATGAATTTGCAGATTACATCTTCAAGTATTTATAGGCTACACAACAGTCATATCAACTGTCTAACAGTTTCTAACTACACCTAAATGTATCTTAGCTGGTCCTAGCTGTATTTAACTAATCTTCCATGTCAGCATAACTATATTAACTATTTTTTGGCAGCTGCAACTGATTATGTGTCACAAGACCCCCCTCAAGAGGGGCATGGATGTTCAAGATGCCCATCTCCATGCCCCTCTTGGAGATAATGCTGTGAAACATGACAAAACCAAGTGGTTTTGTTAATACATCTGCAAGTTGACGTTGAGAAGGGACATGGATGATTATAATCAAACCAGACTGTAATTTTTCTCGAATAAGGTGGTAGTCTATATGAATGTGCTTTGTTCTCTCGTGCTGAACAGGATTAGTAGCAATTGAAAGGGCTGATTTGCTGTCAGTATATAAGAGTGCAGGCTGAGGATGATTAATGGCCAGATCCTGTAGAAGATAGACTAGCCATTGGATTTCACATGGTGTGGATGCGAGTGCCTGATACTCAGCTTCAGCAGATGATCTGCTAATAGTGGCTTGTTTTTTGGACTTCGAGGAAACTAGTGACTCACCAAGGAAAACTGCGAAGCCTGTAATACTGCGCCTAGTGTCAATGCAGCCAGCCCAATAACTGTCACTGTAAGCCTTGATTTGCAATTCTGATTTGGAAGAAAAAATAAGCCTTGACCAGGGGTGACTTTAATATACATGAGGACACCATAAGAAGTGTTTAAATGTAATTGAGCAAGTTTAGCCATAAACTGACTGAGGACTTGAATTGAATAAGCGAGGTCAGGTGTAGTAATAGTGAGATAAATCAATCTTCCAATGAGTCTTCTATAGATGGAAGGATCATATAGGAGGGTAGTGTCTTTTGTTTTCAGCTTGAGATCAGATTACATTGGAAAGGCAGCGGGTTTGCAACCAGAAAAGCCAGAATCCTCTAATATGTCCAAAGCATATTTCCTTTGACAAAGGCTGATTCCCTGCCGTGATCGAGCAATTTCCAAGCCACGGATGTACTTTAATTCATTGTGAACTGATCATGTAAGAATTTCTTCCGCATTTGAATCTCAGTAAGATTGTTACTGGCAAGTAGAACATCATCAACAAAAACAAGAAGTACTATGAAAGAATCATCGGTAGTTTTAAGAAATAGAGAGGAATCAGACTTGGATTGATGAAATCCATATGAAATGAGGCTGGTAGTTAGTTTTGCAAACCATTGTCAAGAGGCTTGCTTTAGACCATATAAACTTTTGTTTACTTGAAAACCAATAAAGAATCATGGGTAGGATAACCTTGTGGCAGCTTCATGTAGACCTCCTAATGTAAGTCACCATGTAGAAGTGCATTATTGACATCTAATTGGTGTAAAAACCAATTGGTCACTGCTGCAACAACCAATAAGACTCGAACAGAAGTTAATTTGGCAATAGGGGAAAAGGTGTCAAAGAAATGAGTATATCATTTTGCAACCAGCCTTGCTTTGTATCTCTCCACAGTACCATGTGCTTTGAACTGAACTTTATAAACCCATTTGCATCCAATAGTGTATTTATTAGATGGCAGAAACATGAGAGTCCAAGTATTATTCTTTTCAAGCGCTTTAATCTCACAATTCATAGCTTCCTGCCAATGGGATGCTTGACAGCTTGACTGTAAAATTTTGGTTAAAAAATGTTTGAAAGGAAAAAGTAGTAAAGGCTTTGTGTTTGGGAGTTAGTCGACTATTGGAAAAGAAATTAGATAAAGAGTAAGGTTTACCTGGTATACATGGTCTAGCCTGCATTGATGACTTGATTGCAGTGAAAGAGGAATGTAAATCACACTGATAGTCATTTAGGTAAGAGGGCAAATACCTTGATCTATTATATTTTCTGAGAGAGGATTGGGAAAGAGAATTAGGTATGCTATTGTTTGAGGATGAAGATGGGAGATTAGGGTAAAAAATTGCACCAGAAGATACTGTATCATGATCAAGGGAAGTGGAAGGGAGGTTGGGAGTTGGTGGCTGTATTACTGGTGGATTATGAGAGAGAGTAGAATCAAGAATGGGTTTAGGTACAAGGAAGATATGTGGATTTGTAGGTGAGTGAGGCGAGGATATCTGTTTGTATGAAAAGGAATTCTCATGAAAGATAACATTCCAACTAATGAACACTTAGTGAGTTTGTAAATCATAGACTTTGTAGCCTTTGTACCCAAGAGGATAACCAAGAAAAACACACTTAGATGCACGAGGAGAGAACTTAGATCTATGGATGCTGAGTGTAGATGTTAAGTAAAGACAACCAAAGGTTTTAAGGTGGTCATAGTCTGGTGGTTTCTGGAAAACATTTCATAGGGTGTTCTATTACCAATAATAGGCGATGTAATACGACTTATCGAGTGGACTGCTGTTAGTATGCAGTCACTCCAAAAAGTGAGAGGTACATTTGACTGGAAAAGGAGTGCTCTAGCCACTTGTAGGATATATTGATGTTTTCTTTCTATTATCCCATTTTGCTGGGGTGATTCCACACAACTTTTCTGATGGAGGATTCCATGGGAATTATAGAAATTTGAAATGAAGAATTCAGCACCATTGTCAGACCTAAAGGACTTTATTTTGGTATTGAAGTGAGTACGGACCATTTGCTAGAAACTTTTATTATGCCCACAAGTTTTAGAATTGGATTGCATCATGAAAACTCATGTGCATCTAGAATAATCATCAAATAAAGTAAGAAAAAATCTGTAACCATTAAAAGAAGGTACACTGAATGGACCTCATATATCTCAATGGACTAAATCAAAAAATTTATTTGATACTAACGTATTGACAGGAAATGGTAATTTCTTTTGTTTTACTTTTGCTATTGGACAAATATCACATATATGTGAATTGTTACAGGGAATCTGAGAAGCAATATGTGGGATTTTGAGCATTGGAGTATTGGATATGTGGTCAAGTCTGTAGTGCCAAATGTTGTAACTCGAGTGTTAAGAAGCATATGTTGTGGAGTTGGTTACACGTTGAGAAGGAGATATCTGCTAAGTTTTAGCAAAAGCTAAGAATTGTTGATAAAGATCTTGATTAAATGAAAAATTTGGTCTCTCATCATCTGTAGGTTGGTCTAAAATCAAAGCATGAGCAGTAGGGGTATCAGCTAGTGTTCGTGGACCTCTAGGACCTTTCCAACCGGAAGGATTGCCTATAAATTGAAAGCATTTATCAGCAGTGTGATTGAGGTAGCCATAGTGAGTACATTTGGGCTTCTTCTTGTCCTTCCAAGGAGGAGGTTTGTTGAGTGCTCTAGGAGGCTGTCTTGCTACCATTGCAACTGATTCTGGAAGTGAATGATTTTGCAAGTCTCTTTGGCTTTCTTCTTTGAAGAAGCAGAGAATATACCCAAGCCAGTGATAGGAGTGGAGAAGTGAGCAGCAATTGACTTCTTAGTGCAAAGTAAGATTCATTAAGGCCAATGAGGAACTTTATGACAGCAATTGACTGCTGAGTTTCGGATATGCTGCGCAGTGTGTCACAAGTACAACTTGAAAGTTTTCCACAATTGCATGTAGGCAGGGGTCTATAGCTGATATATTAATCCCCAAGTGGCCTTGAATGAATTGTAATACATTGTCAGAGTCTCTGAGCCTTGAGAAATGGAACTGAGAGACTTCTCCAAGTGATGTACTATAGGACCATCACTACGTATGTATCTAGTTTTGAGCTCATTCCAGACTTCTTGTGCAGATGAAATATACAACAAACTTTGGCGAATCTCTTTGCTAATTGAATTCAATAACCAAGATAACATTAGGTTATTAGCACGAACCCAGCAGTTGTATGAAATACCAGATGATGGATTTGGGGCTGATAAGGAACCACCAATGAAGATTGTTTTGTTCTTCGCACTTAGTGTCATAGAGATTGAGCGACAAGTGTAATTATCGCCAATGAAGATTTCAGAGACGATTACAGCACATGGATTGTCACTAGGATGCAAAAAATAGCGACTAGTTGGATCATTAGCAGGGTTGAAAAGGGAGCTTGCCATGATTCGAATCAATTCAAGAATGTAATGAAGAAGATGATGAATCAGCGACAAAACCTTTGCTGTGATACCATGTGAAATTCCTGAATTAAGGATCACAGTATTGCCAAAGAATAACAGAGAAGAACAAAGGAGAATAACAGAGAAGAAAAACAAAGAAGATAGGAAAAGAACTCTGATTTTTTATTGAATGAATTTGCAGATTACATCTTCAAGTATTTATAGGCTACACAACAATCGTATCAACTGTCTAACCGTTTGTAACTACACCTAACTGTATCTTAGCTGGTCCTAGCTGTATTTAACTAATCTTCCATGTCATTAAAACTGTATTAACTATCTTTTGGCAGCTACAACTAATTCTGTGTCAGAAGACCTTTATCATTAAGGAAAGTCTATGTTTATGCTTCAGACTCATATAACTTTTCACCTTCCCCATGGGCCTCTGTTACATGGGAGGTGAATATCAAGTGTGGTGTCTATCTACACACTGGACTCAAGTAACAATTTTGGACAATTCAGTGATAAAGTGCTGAAAATAAGACAGGTGGAGGTACACATTATAAATACAAGTACACGTGTTATGTGCTTCATTTCAGTAAAACCAAAAATTTTCATCATTAGTTAAAAATCCTATGTTGCTCAGACTCTGGTGTAGGTGTCGGATAAGGGTATATATCTAGGAGTCGAATCCTTCTCGTTTTAAAAATTAAGATACGAGGATACGGTTAAAAAGGATCCGAATTTTGGATACGGGTACGGGGATACGTCTTACAAAATATTTTTTTTTAAAATATGACAAAACAATTATTTTATTTTATTGTAATATAAATATTTCTAGTTTTATAATTAATAATAATGAACTTGTGATGTTTTAATTACTATATAAAATGTTGACATAAATAGAATAAAAAATAAGAAAACTTAGTACATCGAGGAACTCAAATATAAGTATTGGACAACGTTTTGAATAAAGTTAATTTAAATTTTCATTTACTTGTACACAAATGTATAATAGTGGCTGTCAAAAAATAAACTCGTAGTTTAATTTGTTTACCATAAAACATTTTATAAAAGTTGATGAAATATGCAATTGAAAAGTTGTAAATTTCAAAAAATATATGATTAAAATTAATTTGACTTTAATTTGAAATTAATATTAAATTTTAATTTATACCAAACATGGGTTTAATGTTTTGTTATGTTAAGCGTCTGTTTGACCCCATTATTCCACAGGAATAGTAATTTTTTTTGGAAAATGTGTAGTTAAAAAAATTTGAGTTTACGTGTAATATTATTTTATTAAATAATGTGTCATTGATAAGAAGAGAATGAAAAAAGAATTATAATTTAATTAGGAGAATCAAACAGGGCTTGTCAATTTTATGGTGATGTATGTCCTAGTCAAACAATATATTTTGAGAAGTAAATTTCTCTGTCAATATTTGTATTCATAAAAGTAACACATATGTATAGACTATAGTTACCCAATATTTAAAATTTTCACTAGTATAATTTGGCGATACCCAAAATAGATATGATATTTACAGACTTGGAGATGACTCTTGTCAAGAGGTGAATGAATTGATGTTTCTCAATGTTATATTTTTGTTATAGTTATCAAATAGACAACAGTCACAACACACCCACACCCACACCCACACCCCCAACCAAAAAAATTACCCGGAAGAAAAATTTACTTGCAATTTGATCAAGCAGAGTGCAAAAATTGATGTAAATAACAGTTGCAAACTAAACAAATACGAAAATCTGCAAATAATTGCTCTCTCAAAATACTATTTTCTTCTCGTCATTCTCTTCTTTCAACCACAGCTTTTTCCCCTGAAGGAGATGACAATAGAAAATATGGAACAAATGGTCTAATTTTTCAATTGTCACCTAAAATCTTGGACAATACACAAGGGAAACCCATTCATAAATTTCTGTAAATCATGTATTTCTTAAATTAGCTTCCACCCATTCTGGGACTGGTACAAATTGTTGCTACAAAGAAGCTGGAAATAATTGCCCTGCATAAAATTAATAAAGCTACAAGTACAAACCATAAGCATCAAGTATGTAAGATTCACAACCCTCCTACGCTATGTACTCAGCTCTATGCCACTATTAAACAATAAGTGAAAATGAGGAGAAAAAGAAAGAAAAGAATCCCAGATTCCAAACTGCTGTCACCTCCAACAATCCCAAATATACCCAGGCTCTTTTCTTTTATCTGAGGAGAGGGAGGGAGAAGATATCAGTCTGAGGTTAACAATACCACCTCAAAAGATCCTCCCATTATTTAAGTCCAATTGTACCCAACTCCTCTAAGCACTATATCAGGTAAAGTCCAGCGCATGCTTATTCCAATTCAGTATGGGAAATGTTTTTACCACCATCCAACCCCAGGGCATTGGCCAAGTTATTAGACAGTTGATTTATTGATTCCACAGCAAGAGATGCTGTATTTCCAGTTGAACTGGCTCGCTGCTTGGCCTTCCTCTCCAGCAAGGATTTCTCTCGGTCATCATAGAAGTTGAAATCATCAAGAAGGGATGTTTCAGCATCATGATTCTTGAATATTTTTAAAAATTCAAGTCCTTGTTCAAGTTTCACCTGAAACAAAACACCACAAAGGTAAATTGAGCTGCAACCATGAGTAAATCATGAACCTATTTATATTGATAGACCTAGTGTTTATATGTGGAGACAGATAAAATAAAACTTCGATGTGCCATTGTGAGTAGAAGCATTAAAAGCAGCAGAGAAGAGGACTATTATCTGAAATAAGAAATTCTACAATGTTGAAAGAAACAGTATATTGATTGAGATAAAATAAAGAAACGTGAAGGTAAAGAAAAACAGTAAATGATGGTCATCAAAACTACCAAACTAAGTACGAAGATATTCAATGGAGCAATTATGATACTGATTCTGGTAAAAAAAAGGATTGCAAATAAATTACTACAAGTCCAAAAGAAACCAGCAACCTCAAGTCAAAGAGAGGCCTTGCCTCATTTGCACTCAGGATTGACTACATTCGCACTCAGGATTGACTACACTCCTAAATGAAGTCTCAACTCTGTCACGAGTTTTCAGAAATATTGATTTGATCCAATATGCCTACACACATCATAGCATGGAAAATGCTCTTCCTCCCACATTCCCTCCCAAAGTTGGGAATCAGAAAAAATAGAGTTGGAACTATGAACACAATGTAACAACGAAACATCCGCTAGAGAATATCTAGCAGGCCTTGAGACACAATTAGTAGTCGATCCTTCCAACCATAAAAGATTGAGGTGGTTAATACATCTTAGACAAAAAAATAAAAAAGTGACGTGCTAGCAAAATAAAACATTTTCAAGATTGAAAGAAAATATTTCAAGACAATAATACCTCTTGAGAATCTCGACTGTGAGTAACAGGCTTGTGATCATTATTTTCAATAAGTATGTGGCGGAATTGAGTGTTGGGTACATCTTTTATAATATGCCATTTGACAGGGAACTGCCCAATCCACCTATCCTGCTGCCAGTAGTCAGCATCATTCTCAAAATCAACTGGTCCAACCATCTCGGCTACTCCACAAAACTGTCCACTAGCATTAACCTGCAGATAGACCACAGCCAGCAATTTTAACAAGAATAAATACACCACATGACTATGGCACAATTTACATGTGAAAGCTCCATCTGACAAATGAATGGTATGACAAGCAATGGCTAATAATTCACTAGTCCAATATAAAGAACTAAACGAAACTTGATATAATCTCATATTGAATTTCTTATATGATGTTAATGTGGCGCACAAATGTCCAATGCAGTAGTGCAACTCACGTTGACCGCTCGAACTTCCTGATGGTCATTCCTCCAATTACTACAATGTCACATTCTATTTATGGATGACAGATAACAAATGTAACTAGCAAGAACAAGGTTGACACCTCGGTCTTGTCTAATTCTTTTCACTTAAAACCATTTAGTAAGTGGCCAGATCAACAAAGGTCGCAGACAGTTTTGAGTGCTGATATTTTTCTAATATTACCTTTTACCTTGGGACATAGTGAGAAGAGAGGAAAAAAAAAATGACGACACAAGCCCAAACAACATGCAAATTTTGGCACAGATAAAGAACAAAATAACATTAAAATTGCAGAACTTGAAAATAGAGGTCTTTCACTCTATGACATGGGAGTGAGGGGACTGACTAAGACTAATGATTTGAAAGTTAGCACTGTTCCAAACTAGTAGAGATATAGGAAAGAAATACATTCTAGTAACAGGTTCACAGAATAAATAAATGATACATGTCACAATTACTTCAGAACATTCCATCAGATAACAATGTCATTATAGTATTTGAAGACTTCTATGACTATATTTCAAGTCAACTAGTCCTTTTCAACATCAGTAATTTCTCCTCAAGGTAATTACTAATTACTCGCATGCTTTAGTTCTCATATTCAAGTTTCATCAGTTGAGGAAGTTCAGAAAAACTTACTGAGAAAAATAGGAAGACCGGACAAGTGCCTTTCATTTCTTTTGCTTCGTGATAGGCAGCATCAAGTTTCCTGTTTCCAAGAGGTGTGCTAGCCCAAATACTGTATTTAATACTTTTGTGAACATTATCTTCACTGAAAGACTTGATAACAAAAAACTTGGCCTTTTCATAATCAGTGATGAAATCTGGGGAATTGAACTGATCAATGTGAAACCCAGAAGTAGAATTTACGTCATTATTAATGCGAGATGATGAGCCCAATTCTGAGGAACTCTTTCCTCTTGTCTTTGAAGCCCTTGGTCCGCGGTTACGATCTGTTGAGAAACCCAGCAAATCAGTTGAAATACCGGCAGAGTCCTGATCCCCTTCATGTCTTCTGCCTTTGTCAGTGGCAAACCTATTCCGGTTAGAAGTGTACCCACCAGTGCTTTGATAAGAACCAACATGTGGATAATGTCTAGATGAGGAATTTGACATCAATCCAAAACCTTGAATGGGAGCCTGCCATTGAGATATTTGCAATTACATAATATGTCAGGCATTAATATTTGAAGAAGGAAAAAGAAAAAGAAAAAGAAAGATGAAAAAAAATACGCATTGAGCGAGAACTATGGCTAACTGTTGTTTTACCAGATATAATTTTAGGAGTTATATTCTTTTAACAGATATTTATACGAGTGATATGTTTTTACCAGATATATTTATAGCAGTTATATGTTTTCCAATATAACAAACCTTCGACAAGATTTATCAAAATCACAATTGACTCGCTACTTACAGATAAAATGACTAAAAGTATTATATACTTAGCACAAGTTACTCAACAGAATAATAAATAATATGAAAAGAGGTCAATGAATTCTTTCTATGCATGAGCGTATAAACAGATACGTGTATTGTACACCAACCTGTGCAACATTTTGCTCGTATGCCCCAAGTATACCAACTGGGTGAGGATATACAGTCCCAGAAGTCAATGGAGACATGAACCTGCTAGTTTCTATGGCACTAGGATGATTTGGAAATGGTTCGCCAGATCCAAACTCGCTAGAAATATTGTAAAGACCGATCCCACTACTTCCAGATATATCTCCACCAAAAGATCCAAAAGGTAAATAGTAACCTGATCCTGGCCCAAAAGCTGCATTTTCATTCAGATTTTCTAGGCCACTACTTGCTGATGGAACCAATTCAGGCTGTGCAACTGGAAGTGCCGAAGTCACATGTGGCAGGCCAGGGGAAATTGATGGAGGATAGTATGATGGAGACATAGGCATTTGGTGTGGAGAGAACAGATGGTTGTCGACCATTATAGGAGATAGAGGATTAGGAAGGGGAGAAAACTGTCCATATGCAATCTGGGAATCAAAGCCATAGCCAGGAGGAAAGTAAAGCGATGCGTTATCATTGTACATTGCCTAAACAAAATAAAATTATTAGTCTGTCAGGCACTACTTAGTAAAAAGGCAAATATATATAAAATTTATCAAAACCCACCATAGGTAAGACATGCAAGTTGTTGGAATTAACATAGTTAGAATGTTCATCCCGGTTACCAGTGCCATTACCATAACCTGGATAAAAAAACAGTAAGATATATATCCAAAGAACGGGTGAGCAGAAGCAGAAAAAATAACATCAATAGGCAACATATCAACCATGTCAGCCAACTTCTTTTTACAATTATGAAATCTCTTTTGCTTCCTGTTGATACAGAAAAAAACCATACTATCATAAATTCATTTCATTTCCTACATTAAGAAACTCAACGGTTGCTTTCAAAAATAGAGAATCTCGAAGTGACCCAAAAAAATATTTGGTCCTAACTATGCCTTTTTTAATCCATATATATATCTATGTATGCTGTATGCATATGTGTGTAGAAGCAAGTAAAACTACCCATTAATTGCTGCTTGGTTATAATAGAAAAAAGAGGGGTTATTTAGGTAATAACTACTATTGCAATGTTCGAAGAATTATACATTCAGAAAACAATATCTCTTAACGAATCATATAGGACACCGAAAAACTAATGTACCGACACGGACACATGTGTCCGACACGTATTGTGTAGGATACGCCGCGTGATTTTAAAAAAAAAGCACAGACACGTAATCGACACGTTCATTAAATTCTTAAAAATACTTGTTATTAATTTTTCTTATTGAAATCTTTTAAATATGAGTACCTATTTGTTACTTACTAATAACTTTGAATTAACAATATATAATATTTCTAATATAAAAAGAAAAATGATTATGGT
>CAIGRR010417843.1:0-15854 GCA_903798365.1 Fraxinus sp. 1973-6204
AGTGCTCTATGAGTGAAAATGGTTTAGGGATAAATGGGAAAAATATTAATTAGTGGGGATACAATTGGAAAGATTAATGTCATTGGTAAATAAATAAAAAATAAATAAAAAAATTTAAGACTCTGAATTCTACGGAGACACGGTGTCATATCTCCGAATTCTACAGAGACATGGTGTGCGGTGTCTTCACCGTGTCTCCATAGAATTTGGAGACACGGCACTCCGAATTCTACGGAGACACAAGAGCCGTGTCTCCGTAGAATTCGGAGACACGGCACTTGTAGAATTCGGAGACACGACACTCCGAATTCTACAAAGACACGGGAGCCGTGTCTCCGAATTTTACGGCCATGTCTTTTTATTTTTATTTTTGTAATTTTTTTTAAAAAAAATTATGTGCTAACTGTGCTCTTTGAGTGAAAATGGTTTGGAGATAAAATGGAAAAAAACATTAATTAGTGGGGATACCATTGGGAAAATAAATATGTCAAGAATGAATAGTAAACTATGGATTGCCTCTTTTAATAGAAGAGGGATATATACCAAAAAAAGGACTTATTTTCTATTGTTCATTACTAATGTGTGCAGCAAGTGAAGCACAAATTTATTATCGGAAGCTATATTGTTCAATTTCTAATAGCATCTTCAATGGTGGTGTAAAATTGAATATAAATTGATATATTCAAAATCATTTTTGCAGCCTCATTTACATATCAATGGATTTAAATTCAAATTCTGCTTCAATGAAAAATTTAAATCTACTTTTTGCCTCTTCTGAATGTAAAATAAAAAAATATATTTAAATATAGACCTAAATTATGATATGATTTATATTTTATGCCAAAAAATGTAAAATGCATTTCTTTTACATCCCTTCGTTGGAGAGATTTTCGACCAATTTGAAAATCTAAATTATAATGTGTTTGGGTCACATTATTTTAGAAGAATGTATTCTGAAATAGTAGATTGATGAAGAAGGTGTAGTTGAAAAAAAAATGAAAAGTTATTGATGTGATAGAAAATATTATTTTATTAAAAAATGTGTGGTTGGAAATAAAAAGAAGAATGAAAATAAAATTTTAATGTGTAGTAAACAAGGGTTAAATCTATTTTATACCACGCGTGCTCTAATCTTTGCAGTTTATCTCATAACCCTATTGATAGTTGTTATTTCCTAAGCTCTTTTAAGGGTTGGTTACGATGTGACGCATACCAACCAATTTTATATGAATTCTGTCATTTCTGTGTTCAGTGGCTTTTCATTCGCGTTAGTGAGGTGCAAAGTATGATTGCACAATGAGAATATAGCATAGTTATAAAACCGGCCGGGCCGGCCTAAAAATCGGTGATTCGAACCCTTGATCGGGTCGGACAAATTAAATTGATAGAAATACATATGACTCGGTCAAAGTCCAAATTCATAGAAATAAATTTGACTGGGTCAAAATTGGACTTTGACCGAGTTAACCGGTGATTTATCCGGTCCGGACCCGACTCGACTCGACCCGATTGATCGGTTTGATATTGGGTTTTGAAATCCTTTTACGTAATTTTTGGATCTAAGAGAATTGAACATTGGACCTCTAAGAAAAATAATGGATTCATCACCACTTGAACACAAAGTACCTTAGTATTACTTGTGTGTAATAACTTATATATCTAACTAATGAATCATTTATAACTTTTATAAAAATATTCTTTTAAAAAATTTTGGTCCAACATTTTACTTTATTTTATAAACCTAAATAATTAGTGAAAAATAAATTAAAAATTNCTTTAGTATCACTTGTGTGTAATAACTTATATCTAACTCATGAATCATTTAGAGTTTTTATAAAAATATTCTTTTAAAAAATTTTGGTCCAACATTTTACTTTATTTTATAAACCTAAATAATTAGTGAAAAATAAATTAAAAATTTTAATTTTGCCCCTATTATACTTTATATTTTTTTTATAGGTTTTTATGCAATGACTTGCCGGTTGAACTATCAGGTCACTTGTTGAACCACAAACCAATTGATCGGCTGCATTGTCTGGGTCAGTGTCCGGATCGAATCTACAACTATACCCTTCAGGGCGGACCCATTAAGAGCTGCCCCTACTGGACTCTTAAATTTTTTTTATTGGAAAAATGCCCAAATTAATAGTATCTTAGTTTTTTATAAAAATTACACAAAATCAGAATTTTAAAGTTCAAATTTTAAATTTCAGATATAAAATTTATTTATACAAAAATCAGATATTAATTCATCTCTATCTAAATTATAATTACCCAAACCCTAAAAATTCTAAATCATTTATCACATCTTCATTTTCTCTCTATCCTCTCTTTCTCTCTCCTCGTCGTCTCTCTCATATCTTTCTCTCTCTCTCTTCTTATCCTCCTTTCTCTCTCGCCTCTCTCTTCTTCCCCTCACAGAGTTGTCGTCGTCGAAGACGACACGGAGCTGTCGCTGTGAGCAGCGAGCGGCGCTCCCTGCAATCGCCGACCGACGCTGCTGTAAACGAAAGCGTCGCAATCTGTTTTCATCTTCGTCTATTTTTATGAGGTGTGCGGTGGTTTTGGGTACGGTGGTTGGGGTTGGGTGCGGTGGTTTCCGATCTGTAGGGCTTTTTTCTGATTGTTGGCATGGTGGTTGAAATGTGGTTTTAATGGTGGTTGGGTGGTGGTGTGGTGGTCAGTGACAGCGACAGAGATGATGGTAGTGTTGGGGATTTTTTTGGGTTGTAGGATGGGGATGGGGGTGGTGGAGGTCCTGTCGTTTTGGTGGTGGTGTGTGTTGGGGTGCGAGGTGGTGGTGCTGTAGATGTTGGGTGCAGCATGTTGTGGTCGACGGTGGTAAGACTGTAGATGGTGGTGGTGGCGTTGACGGTAATGGATTTGAGGAAGTGGTTGTCATGTTAGCAGCGATGATGTGAGGCATTGTTGGTGAGGTCGTGTGGTGGTGCGAGGTGGTTGTGGATGTGGTTTTGTTGGTGGCGACGGCGATGAGACAATGGGTTTGTCGTGACGGTGGTGGTGGAATGGCATAACGATGCGGTGGTATTTTTCTGCGATGTGTTGATTAGTTTGAGGTGGTTGTCTTGATGTCTGGAGGTGGTGGTGGTGGTTCTGGCAGTGAAAGTGGCGGTGGTGCTGCTAGAGGGAGTAATGCGGTGGTGGTCACAAGTGTTGGTTATGATCACAAATTATTTGGTTGATCGTGACCATTAAATTGGTTAATCTATTACCAATAAATAATATGTAACCAATGAAAAAGATAATTTGTGATCAAGAAATAATGTATAACCTAATTTTTTTTTTAATTTGTGACCGATAATTTTACAGTTTGTGAGTGTTTACTAAATTGTGACTTATAATATTTGTAATTTGTGACCGATAAATAAATTGTAACCTATAAATTTTTATTTGTGACCGATGAATAAATTGTTACGTATAAATTTTTTATTTGTTATCGATGAACAAATTGTTACCGTAAAATAATTTGACATAAAAAATTCGTGATTTGTGATCAATTAATAATATGAGACCAAATTATAT
This sequence comes from Fraxinus sp. 1973-6204, assembly GCA_903798365.1. NCBI lineage: Eukaryota > Viridiplantae > Streptophyta > Magnoliopsida > Lamiales > Oleaceae > Fraxinus > Fraxinus sp. 1973-6204. The sequence goes on from CAIGRR010417843.1 coordinate 3,544, forward strand.
GGAATTGTAACCTTAACATATTTAATTAATAAAATATACGTTTAATTAATTAATTTATAAATAAAATTTTAAAAAATCTGAGATTTGAGCTTAAATTTAAAATGTCTAAACCTCTTATTTATGAATTTTTCCCTAAATTTTTTGCAATGAGAAAAGCCCATAAAGTAATAGTAGCCCAACCCAAACCCAACAAAATCTTTTTAACATTGTACTTCCCTTCCCAGTTCGACAGTTTCCCCCTTCTCAAGCCCTGCAAAGTGCAAACTCATTAGGCGATGCGATTCTCAAACCGTGCGAACTCAAAAATCGACATTGCATCGATCTTGAAGCTGCGTTCTTTCATGTCTGAGTAACTGGGTTTGCTTTCTTTTTCTTTCATTTTGTTGTCAAGTGAATTTATAATTATTTGTTCTGTTTGTGTTGAATGTTTGTGATTATGGTTCTAATTTCTACTTCATGATTGAATTTGTACTTTGTAAACTTTGAGAGTTCATTTTATTACTTGAAGATCTTTTTTCTCCATTGTGTAGCATTCTATCACGTTCTTGCCACCTGTTTGAGACATTTTTGGGATTTCTATCACGTAATTCTATCTCGCTCCCTCTCAACCGTAACTCTGGATCCGCCTTGATACCCTTACCCTACCCACCCAGCCTAAACTATTGCTCGTACATAATAGAAAATTATGTGTTAATCACGATCCAGTGTGTTACAACATGGAAAGCGAGTCTGGTCTGTAGTCCAAACTCGATGTCGCTTAGGTTTGCCAGGCAACTCATTTATTTACATACAAGACATGCTCATTTCCAATTCAAATAATGAACCCACTGCATTATATGTTATTCTCAACAAAACTGATCAAGGCAACTGGCAACTCTATAGGTCTCTTTATCTTAATCATGTCGAGTTCTTATTCAGTACAGTGTATCCAACTTGCACTAAACAATGAAGATGTTAATATCCAACGACTAAACAAAACTAAGGGCATCTTATCATTCACCTTGAGATAAAATACACCAATTACTCAGTTTATCAAGAGAATGAAAGCTCTAACTTCTGATAATTTCACAACATGTTTGAAAGTCACTTATTTCATGTACTAGTTGTTCATTCAAAAGGTCAAAAATTTAAGAGTTGCATTCAAAGTTAAATAGTTCATGGATGATAAAACAAAATCAAAATAAGAAAAGAAATGTCCGGTAATTCACCATCCCAAGGCCATGAAACTCTATTGCTTGAGCGATTTTCTCACGTAGAAGTTTATACTTGAGCTCCAAGCTCCAACAGTAAGGTGTGATTACATTTATAAGATGCTAGGCCAACAAATTGAATGGGACCTGTAATCACAGTGGAAAAAATGAAACGAGTCCAACAGATGAACTATAATTATTGTGCAATCATTGTGCCTTAATTTAATAAACTAGACCAAATCCAACCTGAATACTAGATAACAGAATCAGAGAGTGATTATTAAGTATACCAGGATTAATATATCGGTTGTTAAGAGCCCATTCTTCCCGCATTGATGCAAATTTCTTGAACGGGGCACCTGAAATAATTATCCACACTAGGTTTCAGATTGGTCTATAATCACAAAATTACTTGGTATTTGAGCATATAAAGAAAACACACAATGAAGGATGCAACTACATTCCAGTACAAAAATAAAATAAAATATAAAACCAAATATGAACAAATGAGTGCATAATTAGAAAGAAAAAAAAAAATATCACCTTCAAGCTCGACCATTGCCTTCTTAATCACAGGCTTGAACTTCCCTGAAAAACAGATCGTGCTTTAAATGAGGTATCGAAACCAGATAAAAGAAATATCCAACACCAACACCTATTCTGGTTGAAAATGTTCCATCGCAAATTACAATTAACCCAACCCACCCGTCGGATAACTCGCAAAAGAATTAATGCTTCTCAGTTAATGTATAGCTACATGACATGAGAATAATCAGCATACCATGTCTCCTTTCAACATCCATCAAAGAAGTCAATGCTGTTCCACCAACGGTCCATTCTTCAACTGGAGCAGCCAAGTTTCCCACCTGGATAGATAAAACAAATCATATGAACATGTTAGCCTGATCCCAAATTGAGCTATAAGATTTTACCATATTAGCAACTGAGGCGAAAGTTCGACTTTCAAATTCAGTCTAGAATGCCAGGCTAAAACAACTAAATGGAGCCATAAAATATAAGGAGAAAGTATACGAGCAAAATCACATACCGATGATATCAATCCTGTCTTTCCACTCTCAAGCAGTGCTCCAGCAGCATAGCCCAAAGCGTAACAGTACGTGGCATCAAAATTAGATGGTAAACCACACCTTCCTTCATATCTGTAAAGGTGAAAATCACGCCACAACGAGATATTCAGTCTCATCAAATTTTCTGCCCGAATCTAATCATCGTAAAAGCAGAAAGGCTCAGAAAAGGTGTTTGAGAGAGAGAGAGAGAGGGTCAATGATATCATTAGAAAAATTGTATTAAAATAACAATTACCCAAAAAAGTGGGACTGTCCTTTGAAATGGCCTTTATATACACCCCCTTGCTTCCTTAGCTCCAACTCAGTTTCGACCATTTGAATGAGCATTTTCTCTGTCTCAATTTTAGCAACCTGAAAGGGGATTAACAATAATGTATAACCCACCTATACATCACAATTCAGAAATATGAATTTAAACATTGAAAAGGTGCAAGCATATACCTGAACATTTCCATGTGGATCCCTTTCAAGCATCAATTGATCCTGGATTGCTGGAGGTAAAAGTTCAAAAAGCTGAAGAGACTTTGGATCAAGTTTCTTTTTCCAAAGACCAGCTTCATCTACAGTTTCGTGGGCCAATATTTCATTTAGTTCTGCAATGAGATGCTGGACCTGAAAAATCATAGATAAATATCAGCAAAACAATAATTCAGATGGAAAACAATAGATCAAAGAAGTGTCAAAATAAATTCTCTGTAATTCAGCACGGAAAACAATAGATCAAAGGAGCGCCAAAATAAATTCTGCAGAGAAATATATGTCTTATTGCTAGGCTTGGAGGAGCCAAGGAGAACTATGAGAAATAAACTATATATTTAAAGAAAATAACAAAACATCACCTCCGGAATGAAATCTATAAGCCCTTCTGGGATGAGTATCACACCATAATTATAACCTAGTTCTGCACGTTTGCATATCACATCAGCAATGTAGTCTGTAACACTTTTAAGAGTCTGTTTATTTGCAGCAACCTGCAGCAAGATTGGAACTAATTAAGAAAGAAAAACTCAGCTTAGGAAGTTCTTCATAAAATGAACAAGTACAAGTACCTATTTAAAAATCGAGATTTTAACTCTAAGATGCCTCCTTTCATTATCTTTTTAATTTCTAAGGGTGGGCAATATGCTTCAAAACCTTGGGGCCCATTTCATGTTTTCCGAATTTTTTTCACAATTCTATATCATAAGCTCACATGATGACAGGGAATTGTTCACTTGCCCAGTGTGAAAAGTATTCATCAATTTAAGTTTTTAATAGGTTAAAATAAACATATCTACACAACATTCACCCAATTCAACATGAAGACTAGGAGGCAAAGTCTTGGCATTGAGTCTAGTTGCCACCCTCAGGTGATTGCACATGCTAGGCCTGGACTCCATCCGGCATGTGAGAAGGTGGGTTATTTAGAAACACTAATCCCATTGATGTTCATCTTGTCTGTTTGTATATACCACCATAAACAAACACACAAGCTTGTGTTCCACTGAAACAATATGAAATTGCACACTACCTTCATATCCTAGCATATTAATCCAATGTGAGTTAACTTTCCTCAGATCTCTCAGAATGCTTGTCTCTCCATTCTTCTTAGCATATTTTTTGGCCAAGCCTTAGAAGATTTCTTCTAGACATCTTTGACTGAGCTAGAAAGAAGTTGGAATTGCCTTTCTAACTAATTAGATGCCTTTTGCCTTCAGTTTTTAGCTATTGAGGACAAATTAATCTTTTGTTTGTAAATCTTCATTTGTCTCTTAAAAAGAATCTCTGTGGACACGCTAGTTGCTCATTTTCGACTGAACCAACAACCTAGAGGGGTACTCAAAATTAGTTGACCTACATGTTAGTTCACAATTGTTTATTAAGCATCACTTATAGTTCCTTTTCCTTCCCTTTCGAGATTAAACAAATACAAGTAGAAAAGAGGAACTGCAAGCTCAAACAATCTGCTAATACAATTATTTTGGATGGGTAAGTGCACTATTAAACTAGGTATATAGGAAGAGGAATGACAAATCAAGAAACCCACCTCTTCTCCAATAAGAGTGATGTTTGGATGAGTTTGCAAAGCACATTCTAAGGTAATGTGAGAAGCAGCACGCCCCATAAGTCGAACAACTGGGAATATTTGCACAGTTAATGTCTTTACACTTCTATATAGTATATACACTAACACTACATTTTTTGCATAAAAAATAATAGCACAAAACAGCAGAGACAAAAAGAGTGTTTTGATTGAAAAGAAAATATTGTCCAGCTAAGGGAGAATAGATGGACTCATTATCATGATAAATAGCAAATGAATCAAATTATAGAGAAAGAGCAAGTTATTCAGTGAGCTTTCAAATATAGATGGAATGATATAGTAAGATGGACAAGAATTAGATAAACAATCAAGAGCAGCAGAAGAAATCACACGACGAGATAAAATTTGTCTAAATAGTTCCTGAAATATTTTTTATATACCCACAGGAATTTAGATCCTAATGGAGGTATATATCCAGTTTAAGAAAGCTGGTGGTAAAAATGGTTCCTACAGATGTGAAACCACTAGTTATTAGAGAATTTCAAGTAATACACCCCAGTCCCGAATTGCCTTCATCTTGAGTAGGCTTGATTATTGAGGTAGGAGTTCAAAATTGTTTTACTTTTTTTTTTTCTTCTTTTTCTAATAATTTAATTGTCTCAAAAAAGCTAAGAGTCAGGCCATGTGTTTTTACTGAATAAAAGTATAGACGCTAGAATGCCAGTAATAGTATTTGAGTAAGAACAATGAGAAGAAGTGCATATTTTAGCAAACTGGATATGGTTAGGAAAATGTTTTAAGAAAGGAAGTGATGGCATTCAATTAGGTATTCTTTTTCTGAAAAAGAATAGTAACAGCAATGGTTTTAACTGTGAAAGAGAATGACAAACACGGACAAAGCCTTGGAATGCAAAAACAATTGTAGCACCTTACTATCTTTGAATCTCAATTATAAAGAGAACATATTTGAATTCCGTTGAGCTCCTTTAATATTAAAGTCATGTGTTATACATACAGCTGCAAAAGGCATGTGCACAGAAAAATCTCTCACATGGAAAATAGACAAAGGAAAACTTGGTTCTCTCCTATGTTATACAAGCAGTAGTGCACTTACAATGGTAGTATTTTCCAGTTGAACGAGCATCTACCATGACATTCCCAATCATTTCAGCGTATATCTGGACAAGTGGAATAGAAACTACCAATATATTACAAACCGCTTTCAAATGGTAAAAAATAACAAGATTCTTGACAAACTGCATGTAGAATTCCTCCCACTTGAATTGAATGGCACATTTAACTATTCCTCAAGAGGCATTACTCTTAAAATAGAATCATAAGAACAGAAGATGAAGTCATACTCGACTTCAATCCGGAAAATAAAGAATTTTGATGAAAAAAAATTGCTTGGAAATTAAAGTTATTTAAAATCTTGACTGGGAGTTAGACAAGCAAGAAGAAAGAAGGCAGAACACATTTTAGGAATTTGACCAAGTATCTCTACGTGGAAAAGCTACTGTTAACACTGAACAGGAAAAATAGGAGCTGCCAGTTTGATTACGCAGCTCCATATAAATAGAAGTATGAATTGCCACTGAGGAGGTTTCCATTTTAAGGAAATGTCTCAACTAGCTACTTTGTGATGGCAATCCGAGTTGGAGGTTAGTGATACTTAATATCATGCAAAAAGCGTTGATTATTGGTTGTGAAACAGATCCACTGGCATATTGTGAAAGAACTGTAGGACAATGGCCAAAAGGTGTATGTGGAGTAAAATGCCAATGAAACCTGGAAGACATTTTCTCTCTCAAACACATACTCGTAGACGAGCATTATTATTAGATGTAGATCAATTTATCTAAATTTCAGTAAATATTTCACATTTTCCCACTTGAATTGTACTCCCTTGGTCCTATAACAATTCTTGAATATTAAAATCACCTTGCAAGCGGTATCAAACCCAAAACTTGTGGGAACTTCTTTGCATTTCAAGTCACCGTCAATGGTCTTTGGACATCCAATGACCCTAGTTTTCAGATTTTTACTCCTGAAATATCACAAAAATAAAAGCTTGAAGTCAACGTAACAATCTATACGCTAGAAAATCAATATACTTAATGGTACGACATTATAAAGACCTAGATTCATAAGAGTAAATTGGAAACAAAAAATCAAACCAGAGGTGATGACAAGTTTCTATATACAATAGAATACTTACCGAAAGTTTTCAGCCAGAAGGCAAGCGTTTGTGTTTGAGTCATCTCCACCAATTACAACAAGCCCATCTAAGTCAAGCTTAAGTGCTGTTTCTTCAGCTTGCTTAAACTGAAATGAGTTCGTGCCAAGTCTTTCAGTCTCAAAAGGGAAGGAGGTGGGGGTGGGGGGCTTATCCATATACAACTTTCATAAGTAGAAGTAAACATACCTGCTCTGGAGTTTCAATTTTGTCCCTTCCACTGCAAATCATGTCAAATCCACCCTGATAGATATATTTCGACTAAGACAGATGCTACTCAACTTAAATAATTTGGGCTTTCGCCAAATTAGCACTCAATCAGTAATAAGCATATTGATGATTTGTATATCACAGATTCACAATCATAATCAAATATGTTAGATGAATTAATGGTAAGTAAAATGTAATTTAAACCAGTGTTCTAAAAAGCGTAAAGCGTGGAAGCCAAGCTTCAAACTTTAGGAGCCTATCAGTCTCAAAAGGGAAGGAGGTGGAGGTGGGGGTGGGGGTGGGGGTGGGGGGCTTATCCATATACAACTTTCATAAGTAGAAGTAAACATACCTGCTCTGGAGTTTCAATTTTGTCCCTTCCACTGCAAATCATGTCAAATCCACCCTGATAGATATATTTCGACTAAGATAGATGCTACTCAACTTAAATAATTTGGGCTTTCGCCAAATTAGCACTCAATCAGTAATAAGCATCAGATTTGTATATCACAGATTCACAATCATAATCAAATATGTTAGATGAATTAATGGCAAGTAAAATGTAATTTAAACTGATACAAAAAATGGCAATTGAACCCTAATCTTTAATAATTTAACATGAATAAAGCAATTTCATCACAGATGAACTTAACTAAGTCCAGCCACAAGGCAAAAAGAAGAAAACAAAAGCAAAACGAATGGGGCGCCGCATGGCGAACTAAGTGTGCTTTCTAAGAGCATATTGTTTTAAATTTCACCATCATACTAGAAATATGTGTTAACATGCTTGTGATCAAACTCGGGATTTGAAATAAGGCCCTGAAGTTATTTAGTAGGAAATGAATCAGCGTAATAATAAGAATATCATGTACATAAAGAAGAAAATTACCTGATTTCTGTAAGGATAAATATACTCTGGGGTCAAAATCACATATTTGCATTTCATGATTCCCGCAGGTCCACCTCTGAACCCATACAATATGGTCCCTTTGCAGCGATCCTGCAAGTAATCTGCAACCCATATACAAAAATTAGATCATTCAATTCAGAAAAGATAACATTTCAATGAGCAAGCACAAATGGTGAAAAACTCTTGAGATCCTAACCAAAAATTCCAGAAATGACATTGTGTCCTCCTGGAGCTTGCCCTCCAGACAACACCACTCCAATCTTCAAGCCTTGAACCGATGGGGTATCACCTGAAGCACCTGGTACCAACATTGCTGATGGTTGTCCAAACATGGATGGAAACAATTTGGCAATCTCATCTGCATTCAACCAACAATCATCAAATTCAGTTTAGAGCACCTTCGGAGAGGCTGGAGAATGAAAATGTAGCACCAAGATGGTGCTGGAACAGTGTAACTCTTAGATATCCAAGTTCAATCAAAATATGTAAGTTAACACACACAAAACTTTGACCATGCATCATTCAGCAATCCCATAATTGAAATTACCCTATTCTTCCAATTATTAGCGATAAGCAAAATAAAGATTCCATTTTTACGTTTATAGAGGCTATGGTTATCCAGATCTATAAACTAAACTAAATGAAAAAAAAAATCATTCAATACTATAATTTCTTAAACCTACCAATTTCATCATCTACTAAAAGAAAAACATTAACAGTTCCAGAGATCACGAAGTCCTTTCTCAGACCCATGTATCTCAATAAAATAACACACACACACAAAATAAAAATGTTTAACTTAATCACTCAGTTCAGAACCAAAAGTAGTCACATGCATTTACGAGATCACAGAATAAATTCATCAACAGATCAACTTCCTATTTGTATGGTACGTACATTACATCACGGAGCAAAGTACTTAACATTTAGAGTGAGTGTATAGGTGTGCAAATGTGTAAATACATACCAGGATTGCCGGCGGCGGAGCTAGGCGGTCCATCGACGACTTTGAAGGCGCTTCTGAGGACGGAGGGAAGAGGGAGAGGGTGATCGAGGCGGCTTTTCTGAACTTCACTGTAGACGGAGGACTTGACGGTGGCGATTTCGCCGTTAGCAACCAAAGCAGCAGCCATTCGAATTTTTTGTTTTTAGACTCGACACTGAGACTTCGGAGATACCAACCTCAGATCTTTCAGGGTAAAGACTTATTTTATCTGCGTGGTAGTTGAGGGGGAAATGGTAAAGTAGCCCTTCTAAAGGGAAGTAGATGTGGAAGAAGGGTGTTTTGGTAATTGAATGTGTTAGATTTAGGTTTAATGAAGGTTTTATTTTACCTAATTCCTACTGTTTCAACCTGTTATCAAATTATGGTTGGTGCTAAACTTAGGAAGTATATTCCAATTTACCTACGATTTGATTCCTTTCTGCCTTCGTTTCTCATTTCTCATTTCTATTCTCGTGGGAATACCCAAATAGCAATAAGTCATTTAACTATTATAGCATCTTATTTTCCACTCTTCCATTTTGGGCTAAAATTCTTCGACTTCTACTCCTTCATACTTTTGACTCACTTGTTCATAAATAAATCGATACGTCTTTGAAATGTATCGGTGTCCTCAACTCTAACTTATTCTGCACATCTCTACTTTTTTAAAACAAATCAATGCGAGTTTCTAAATGCAACTATAACAAAGTGTCAAGATTGATACCATTACACATTTTTACATCATTGGTAGCTAAGAGCATCTTTAATGGTGATTTAAAATTGGATATAAATTAAGAGTGTGTTTGGTGCACATTAAAATGAGAGAATGCATTTTTTTTGAAGTGATGTGATGAGAAATATGTGGTTGAAAAAGAAGGAAAAGTTATTGATGTGATGGAAAATATTATTTTATTGAAGAATGTGTGGTTGAAAATGAGTAGAAGAATGAGAATGAAAAAAATAATGTGGGACAAACANTGATGAGAAATATGTGGTTGAAAAAGAAGGAAAAGTTATTGATTTGATGGAAAATATTATTTTATTAAAGAATGTGTGGTTGAAAATGAGTAGAAGAATGAAAATGAAAAAAATAATGTAGAACAAACATGGGCTTAGTATCTAACTACAAATTTTGTTCCAATGAGAAGATTTAAATCTATTTTGAAAGACGTAATTTTTTTACATTTTCTGCCAAAGAATGCAATTTGTATTTCCCCCTTATTTCTCCACTGGAGAGGTTTCAACAACTTTGGAAATTTAAATCTATTTCAAATAACGATTGGATATGCTCTAAGTATACAGATTCTAATGCTCAATTAAGAGAGAGTAGACATCAATCATCACCCAACTTCTCTTTACTAAGAAATTCAATTGTTTATGATAATTATAGATAACCGAGTAACACTACTTGGACTCTAATAATTACTTTAGAAATTATTTTACATTTAAGTATATTCTTGATAAATAGCCAAGTAACGATACTCGAGGATGAGGTCAGGAAACTTGAGAAAAAAATAATATAACAAATATCGAGTTCAGCCAAGAGGTTCAATAATATTTTCATAAATTATACAATTTAGCAATATCCACTCTCGAAGGCTGAACCTGTTGTACGAGTAACTATTTCCACAGTACCATCAACTAGAGGTTCCACAAAGGAAATTGTTGACCCCAAAAAATGGTCCAACAGTTAAACAATTCGTAGATGTTTGTCTCGCAATGATTCTTTTACGGCTTGTTAAAGGAGAAAGGGGGTCGGTCTTGGCGAACCTTTCGTAAAGCGCAGGAAGAGAGAGAGAGTATTTAGAGAGCAAATTTTCATTAAACCTTTAAAAATGAGTTGCATGACTTTATATAGGGGTTTACAATCAATAAGGACCGTAGGATTAAGGTACACGTGTCTCGCTATGTCCTAATCTAAAGGTCTTGTCCGTCATATCAGTCAGACCATAAATGCTTGGATCCCCATATCTTTAGGCTGGCGATGTGACTGTGTAGGGAAGCCGGCGCACGCTACTGGAGTGGTCAATTCATGCCGTCCCATCATACACTTCAATGGGCTCGGACGCGTGGTTTTCCTTAGCCTAGGGGTTCGGACGAGTTCCTTTCGAGTCGGATTCTATCTCGCCACGTCGCATCGGCTCGCCTGAACCAGGGGGGCAGCGAGGGATCCCTTCGTCCTTTTAGGAGTAACAGAAATGTCCACCGAAAGAGGAAAATTGATTAAAGATTTACGCTTCAAAGTGCTGCATGCACATTATTCATTACATAGCCAAAACTTGGAGTTCCAGTTCACAGTTCACTCATAGTTCTTATACATGTCAATAAAGTCACACCCCAGTATTTAACTATTAAGTCGCCTTTATTATCACACACAATTCTACGAGCCCTCACTGGTAAATTAGTAATATACCTACGGAGTCAAAAGGGCGCTGCCTTCCTTGATGAGGACAAATACACTGCCACCGTCTCCTCTCGAGATCCGAAGATCATCATCAAGGTATGTTGTTAGAAGCCATGATTCCGCCCTGCTGCTGGGAATGGGAATCTTCAGCGGAGGCTGGCTAGAAATGGTTTTTGCAACGGAGGAAGCTGTGTCTTGAACAGAACTGAGCAAACCTTTGAAGGGTGTGAGATCAATCTTTTGTCCCAGAACTTCCACATTTTCTGGTAATACGATGGAATCGGTCAGCTGAGGAGTGCGTATGATTCCTTCTTCAACCTTTATCTGCAATTCAGATTGGCAATGTAAGAATTATTTTTAAGATAGGTTTTTACTTAAAAGTAAGAAAAATGTAATATATTCAAACTATTTTTGGATGGAGCCTGGAGGCAATGAGCAAACATGTCAAACCATATGGAATCATTAATATTTCCTTGAGAAAGCAGTTCATCAATTCATCGTACAAGATCCGTGCCAGGGTTACAAAAGAAAAGAAATTTTTGGATAATACATAAATGGGAATTTTACTCGTTTGATTTATTATTAGAAAATGTAAAACTATGAACAAAAAGTACCTGCAAGCGCTGGGGACTGCGAACTTCAAATTTGGCATTGGAACTAATTGAAGTGGTTGCCAAGGGCCCAGCAAAGACGACAGAGTTATGGACTGTAAAATTCTCTGAGTCAATGGTCTGCGATATCTCTTCAAGTGTCACCAATGGCAGTGTTCCCCTTGATAACCAAGGAAACAAACCCACAAAAGATGTGTAACTGCAGTGGCTCTCAGAAAAAAATTGTTCATCAACTTGTGCAATTTGAATCTTAGCAATTAATGATCAGGCTCGGAGACCATGATGCAGGGTTGTCACAAAACTCTTATAAAATCTAAACATCGTGCAGTAAGCTACGACAAATATATGCCTTCATTATCATTCAAACCAAGTAAAAAAGTGTATGAGAAGAGCATTATTGAGAATGACTATAGGTTAAAAATGATTCAAAGTCTAATATAACTCGAGAAAAAATAGGGAAACTCACTTTTCAAAAGGCATAACATACCATATCTATGCGGCTCACAGCAAATCAGTTCGAATACGGCCTTAATAGACTTCAAAATGACGAGGAACAGCCAGAAAACTAGATGGCTATTTCTGGATTTTCCACTTCGTATTTCCTATGCAGCATTTACACGTCAGTGACAAACAACGACGTACTTTTTTTAAGCA
>CAIGRR010417908.1:0-12583 GCA_903798365.1 Fraxinus sp. 1973-6204
AGGTTCTTCCTTGTTTTCTTGAATCGGGATATTATTGGCATAAAGAGTTTTTTCTTCTTTCTGAGGCAATTCATCAAACATATTTTGGGCATATAATTCAACAATTCTACCCAAATATTTTTGGAAACAAGTAAATACAGAAGCCACATTTATTCTACTTCAAATTATATACCAACAGATTGTTTTTATGGCTTCTACTAGCTAGCACCCTAATTATTATGCCAAAGTAAAATTGAAGGCAGTGGCATGGCAAGGAAGATGTGAACTGAATAAAGTAAGAAAAAATACGTACTACATTCTCATTCGTTAGAAGACCAATAAAATCGAAATGGATATTGAAATTTAATATTACCTTCTCTTCTTTTCCAAATGTTCAACAAGAATATTGTAAGATTTGGTTACCCACTTCAACCAAATTAGTGTTCAAGGGAATGACAATAGATTTTAGAGTTTTAAAAGGAGAGAAGATGATGATAAGAAAAGGAGAAGAATAATTGTAGGGAAGGTCGAATGTGGAAGAAATGATGCCAAATGGAAATTGAAAGGGGAATTAGGGATTTATGTCTTTTTACCTACAAGGATATTTTAGTAATTTACAAATTGTTTTTTCTTTTCTTTGTATCTTTAGGCTATCTAACTAAAAAAGATAGATGATAGGCTTCATAAATAAATTTTTGTTTTGACTGGGTCTCTTAAATGAAGTCCCCTAAAATATTTCTCCAACACTATTCTCTAAAGACGGTAAACTTGGGCTTATAGGTCTTGCACACTCAAACCTGGACGAAGAGATTTCTTCAATTTGTCAGCCTTCTCGAGATCAAAGACACAGAGGGTGTAGAGTTCTTGATCTCATGAATCGGCATTTTGGGAATGACTTGAGGAGCAGTTCGAATTGATGATGAAAGCTATGCAACTTACCATTTGTTGTCATGATTTGGAATAGGAGCAGCAGAATAATAGGGTTTCAGGGTTGGGTCGGTTTTGGGCCAAACCCTACCCGACGTTTCGGGTCGGGTCGATTTTTCGGGCTGTGGTTTTCAAGCCCAGTCCTAGTCATGGTTACCACAAACTTTTTAACCATACATTTCAAAAACTTCTATCATAATCTATTAAAAATCTAATTTCAATCTCTACCAAACACCCTCTAAGTATTTCAATTTTCTAGTTTGCTTGACATTTGTCCAACTTTCACTGATCTTATATTTATTAAGTACTCCAAGATCTTTCGTTAGCAGTAAACTTTAGTTTAGTATTATACATATAGAGCATGTTTGGGACAGCTCAAAATTCAATTAAAATTGAAAATATAGTCGTTATTGGGCCCTACTCGTCTAATAAAAGTCAACAATAACGGTTAATTTTTCAATTTTAATCCGATTTTAATCTTTACCAAACAGATTCAATAGGATTGGTCATAATGAATTGAAATTTCAGAGCATTTATTTGCTTACATCAGGTACAAATTATGACCCCTTACATGAATTGTTGCATGGCCATAGTTTAAGTAAATATGTCATTAAATTAAGGCATAGTCCAAGCCGTTGAGACAGCTATAGGCACCTTGCAACGCAACTTTAACCACCGGTCCGTGGTCTATTTTTGGTCTGATGTATCGAGATTATTTTTTGATGACGACCCAACTTGGTGATCGCATGCTCTTCCACACAACCTATCAGTTGTGAGTTGCTCTAGCCCTTTTGTCAAATTTGACATCTAATGGACACTCAAGTTGCTGTCACAATGTTTTGAAATTGGAATTTGTTGTTGGAATAGGAATTCAGATTCAACCAAAGATAAAGGTCAGTTGATGGAATTGGGCGAGTATATTTATTTTCTTTTAGCTCCATATTCTTCCAATTGCCAAATAGTTGGGCTCATTGAATCACACAAGTTGGTGGGCCAAAGGATTTAATGGGCCTTAGAATTTTCCAGTTTGTATACTTCAATTTATGGACAATTGCGCCTCTTAATTCTTTTCGGGCCAAGGCAAGTGTTTCTTCTTCTAGGTTACAAAAGTATTCAAATGGGAAGAAGCCCACACCACGAGATAAGAAATGAAGGTGGTATAACTTTTTAATATCCATCTCTTGAGCCACACTTGTTGCAAGTTTAGAGGTACTCCAACTACTACAAAATTGAATAGATTTTGGAAAAATTTGGAGCCCATTTTTCTTTTATTTTAAAGCCATCAAATTCCATCTATTAGTTCACATTTATGTGTTTACTGTTGTTTTTCAAAACTATTTTAGCACCAAGTGAATTGTTCGTTTATTGTTATTGGGCTTTCATATTGAAGATATGTAATGGCAAAATTTGAGTTCGAGGTGGTAAAATTCTTTTATTTTCATTTTAAATTTACAATGATATATTATCTGATGTGTGCATGAATTAATACAATATCCATGATGACAAATTGTGAAAGTACGTGAAATATGCTATTGTAATTCTTGATGGTGTCGTGGATGGGGTTACAAGTATCAATCATGCCAAAGGAATTATTTTTGCAAGTGCACGCTAAATATTTGATAAATTGCTTAGCTTGGAATCTTCTTGTTCATTCTAATTGCTCAAGACGAGCCATAGCTCATAGATCTTTTATTATCAGATACGAACTTTCTTGAAGTAAATAAAGGAAAAAGTTAAATCTTGGAGTCCCCATTCTTTGAATAAAGGAAGATTCGACATATTTTGGAATCTTTGTTTCTTGAAAAATGAAGAGACAAATTGCCAGATATTTATTCCTAGCTTCGCGAGATGTTTATTAATTGCCTTTCATTATTGTCGAGCCTAACTATAAGACATCGTCTATTTGAGGCCAGCTCATGCGACTCCAATAGTTCGAAATCTATTCGTGGGATGTTTATTCACCGTTTGTCCAGATGTTTAATCTTGGTTTCGCGAGATGCTTATTCCTCGAGTCTTACTACCGTCTAACCTAGTGTAAGACTCCAATAGTTCGGGTGCTATTCGCTGGATATTTATTCTCCGCCTCTCCGATGCTAATTTCTGGCTTCGCAAGATGCTTATTCATTGCCTTACTATCGTCGAGCACAACTATAAGACCTCGTTGTTCTGAGGCCAACTTATAAGTTTGCGATAGTTCTAGACGAGCCACTAGCTCGATATTCATTTCTCGCTCTACGAGATGCCCCACGACACGAGATGTTGCATTATAGCTATATTTATCTTCAGAGTTCATTATGCATATGTTTCAGCTATATTTTAGTTGAATTTATCTTGAAAGAGCTCATTACACATATGCTTCAGCTATATTTCAGCTGAATTTATCTTTAAAGAGCTCATTACGCCTATGTTTCGGTTATATTTCAACTCCATCTATCTTCGGAGAACTTATTGCACCTCTACATCAATTGTACCATAATAAAAGGTGCCCTGTCAATCAGCCATTATCCTAAGCGTACCTACTTAGCCGAGCATATATTCTCCTAAGCACATCAGCTTAGTCGATCGCTATTCATGATGTATTCCATAGGTGGATCAAACACCATGGAAAAAGCCCTTGAAGAGGTGCGTAATACGTCCCACGAGGTCGCCTAATCCAAGGATGTCCACTTAAATAGACAAGACACGTGACACCCTTACGGGTGTCTCCTCTGATTCCATTGAAGATATTGTTTTCCATGGATGAACCATCTACCATGGAGGAAGTCTTTGACGTGGTGCGTAATACCTCCCATGAGATCCCCTTTTCCAAGGATGTCAACTTCGATAGACGAGGTGCGGACACCCCGACAAGGGTCACCACTGATTCCGTCGAAAGTGATGCCTTCCATGGCTGGATCAAACACTATGGAGGAAGTCCCGACGAGTTACATGATACCTCCCACGAGGTTAACTCTTCCAAGGATGTCCACTTCAATTGGCAAGGCACGTGACACCCCTACTGGGATTGCTTCTAATTCCATCGAAGATATTGCTCTCCATGGATGAACCATCCACCATGGAGGAAGCCTTGATGAGGTGCGTAATACCTCCTACGAGGTCAACTCTTCCAAGGATGTCCACTTCGATTGGCGAGGCACGTGACACCCCCACGGGATCGCATCTGATTCTATCGAAGATGATGTTCTCCATAGATAAACCATCCACCATGGAAGAAACCCTTGACGAAGTGCATGATATTTCTCACGATGTCACCTCTTCCAAAGATGTCCACTTCGATATGCAAAGCGCGTAACACACTTACAAGGGTCGTCTCTAATTTTGTCGAAGGTGATACTCTGTTCTCCATGGATGAACCATTCACCATGGAGAAAACCCTTAACGAGGTGCATGATACCTCTTACGAGGTCACCTCTTTCAAGGACTTCCATTTCAATTGGCGAGGCATAGACACCCCTACAGGGGTCGTCTCTAATTTCGTCGAAGGTGATACCTTCCATGGATTAATCATTCACCATGGAGGAAGCCCTTAACAAAGTGCGTCGCCCCATACAAGGATGACTCTTCATCATAGTTGATTCTATATTTTGAGTATGCCTCTACATCGGTATCAGTATAGCTACTTATATTCAGTCACGTCTCTTGCATTAGTTTATCACAACTGCTTATATATTCAACCTCGTCTCTACATCAGCTTCATCAAAGTGGCTTATATTTTAAGACCAACCTAAATATAAGTATTTGACTCAAACTTAGGAGACTATCTTGATACTAGTATCTTAATATCATTGCATTATTACTGTTAGCATATGCATTATATTATTGTTGCCATGTACACATGCCACATTATTCTAGCATGTCATGAGACACGACAATTTTTTCATCACAGCAAATACGTATACCACATTTTCTTCATTTTCATTTTATTATCGACATTATGTTACTTGATTTACTATAGCACTACTATTACACTACGTTGTACAAGAATATGACCTCATATGATACATGATAGGCTCTCTACATAAAATATCTTAGAGAAATGTGATATGTAATTATTCACTTTATCGTCATGAGTAATTTAATGGGGGCAAATAGATCCCAATTTATTTTATATATGTGTGGTAGGGATATTATGTTGTATTACAGGTTGATTTAGTCTATATTACATATTAGATGTTGTCAAAATTTTGACAAATTATATGAAGTATACATCTTTCGAGGCAATTCGTAAGTCCTCACTTATTCAAGATCGCACACATATTTTTTGAGGTAATTCGTAATCCTCAATTATTGGAGTTGTTTATATTCTTAAGGCAATTCTTAAATCTTCGCCTATTTGGAATCGATGCATATTTTTTAGGCAGTTCGTAAGTCCTCATTTATTAGACCTACAATAGCTTATATTTAAAGTCTGAACTGCACCTGAATGTACGACTCATACTTGGGGGGACTCTTGTTATACTTATAAATTACGTGGCATACTTAGACGGAAAAGGGTCTCATATATGCCGACGTGACATCGACGATTCACTTGATTGGACCTATTTTATTAAGCAATTGCATATTGGGCTTAGATTTGGGCCCATTTCATTAGAACCCACTTTGTCTGTCTCATTTCTCTATATATAGGCGAGTCCATTCATAATTAAATGTAGGGATAATTGCAACTGCGGTCCCAAATCTTTCTTTTTTTTTTGCAAAATTTACCTCGACCTTCACTTTGTGCCATCCACAATCCCAAACATTTTATATTGTTGCAGCACAAGTACAAATGGACGGATTCTGTCCGTATGACCGTTAGTTGACCATTTTTTTAGACTCTTCTCACAAATTTAAAAATGACAAATTTGTAACTTTAAAATTACCACATAAAATAATTAAAACAATTATAAAAACCAAAAAAGAAATAAAAGGAAAAGTTATCTTCTTCCTCAACCCCATCCTACCCTACCCTACCCTACCCTAACCCCAAAACCAAATCTAAAACAAAATAGCCGATGTAAACTCGCTTTCAGCGGACCTTTTTCACTCCCTCTCCGCTACCTGCTCGGCGATGGTCTTTCTTGCCGCCCCCTGCCACTCGCTAACACCGTCGGGTGGCAAGTTTAAGACCCAAAACGATGTTGATTCCATTTTCACAAAACTCGATAATCATATCAATGACCTCGAGGTGCTTAACAAAAGTCGGGTTTTCATCAAAAGTGTCGCCGTTTAATTTCAGGCAACTATATTGAATGTTTCATCATCCAATAAATGGGAGTCGGTCCAGGCTGAGTCCCAAAATTTGATGACTCGCCTTTAGATCGGGTCAGCTGAGTCCAAAAGCTCTGCCCTCGACTCGTTCCTCGGACGATTATAGAAAGATGATAAGAATGTACTAATTGCAGTGGCCCATGGAATCGTTTATGTACTTGTACGTTTACTGGATTCCAGTTCTTCAGATATTAACAGGTTGATTTTGGGGTTAGGACAGGGTGGGGTGGGATAGGGTTGAGGAAGAAGATAACTTTTCCTTTTATTTATTTTTTGGTTTTTATATTGTTTTAATTATTTTATGTGGTAATTGTAAAGTTACAAATTTGTCCTTTTTAAATTTGTCAGAATTTGTCAACAGAGTAAAAAAAAAAATTGGTCAACTAACGGTCATACGAATGGAATCCGTCCATTAGTACTTGTGCTGCAACAATACGAAAGGTTTGGGACTGTGGATGACACATAGTGAAGGTTGAGACAAAGTCTGCAAAAAAGAGAAAGATTTGGTACCGCAGCTGTAATTATTCCTTAAATGTATGATTTCTAACCCTAGCAAAAATCCCCTCTCCTATCTCCCGCACTCATATTATCTTTCATTCGACCGTTGACTTGACTTTCGGAGTGCAAATGGTAGCTTGACCTTTTTCTCAACCGACGGACTTTGCCTCCTAAAGGGGCGTTCTAGTGTATAGGTGATGCCAACGTAGAGAGAATGTGTCCAGGATTCTGCTGGAGCATTTTTTGAGGTCAACAATAGCAGTCTGAGATTTTTCATTATTGCATGAAATACTGAGAAATAGTAATAGCTAATGAATTGTAGGGTAATTTATTTCTAATATGGAATAATTCACAAAGTAACTTAGAGTGTGCTTGGGCGAGATTGAGCATTTTGGAAAATTGATTTTTATATCAAATCAATATGGCCCACCATTAACAATTGGTCCAATTTCATACTTAAAAATGTAAAAGAATCACCATTTTACCCTCTTGCTAACGTAGACAATATGAGGATTTTTTTTGAAGTCAATATCAAGGTGGCCCACCATTGGCAAGTGTTCCATTTTCATGATTTTGAATATAATATATTCACCATTTATTCTTCATTTCTGTTATCGTGTACGTTTGTGCCGTTAAAACTGGTTTTGACTATTCCACAACAATTAC
The DNA here is from genome assembly GCA_903798365.1 of Fraxinus sp. 1973-6204. Classification (NCBI taxonomy): domain Eukaryota; kingdom Viridiplantae; phylum Streptophyta; class Magnoliopsida; order Lamiales; family Oleaceae; genus Fraxinus; species Fraxinus sp. 1973-6204. The sequence continues at coordinate 7,321 of CAIGRR010417908.1, forward strand.
ATGTTGCCTCATTGGGCATAACTTGGAGATAATGATGTATACTCATTGTGCTTAATGTTCACATGCTTAGTAATTGAGACAATGCAGACAGAAATACGCCTTAAGCAGTAAATCGAGTCGACAACATTTTTTTTCTTTCCAACTTTTCGAATATGACAAGCAGTGCAAATAATGACCGTTATGTCATCAACGACGTAATCGTAATTTTGATTCGTTTAAATAAGCACCCATTATCATTGTTGTTGTGTCAAATAATCGCGAAAACATTCCCACTCATTTCGTTGCATTTCCGGTGCGTTCATTTCACCTGTGATTTCTTCATATTCGTTCGGAAGCTCCACCTCTACAACATTGGGATCTGTCCCCACTCTCGTAAATTCTTCGTCGACCACATCATCCCGTCGAAGAAAGTTATGAATACACATAGTTTCTATTACAACATCAATCTACACTCTAAAATTATAACTCGGCATACAATCGAGAATTTTCCACCGACTTTTCCAAACTCTGAATGCATGTTCAATTACATTTCTGCATGACGAGTGCCCGAAATTAAACTTCTCATGATCATTTCAGAATTTGTGCCTACGTCCGATGTCCCCGTCATAAAATTGTTGAAAATGGTACAATATATCATACCCCTTATAAGGAGCCATGTACCCATGTCGATAGGCAAGTCCTGAGTCAACTAGATAATATTTTCCCACTGTTGGTTGTCGAAAGTTAATATTAGAGCTGTGTANTCCGATGTCCCCGTCATAAAATTGTTGAAAATGGTACAATATATCATACCCCTTATAAGGAGCCATGTACCCATGTCGATAGGCAAGTCCTGAGTCAACTAGATAATATTTTCCCACTGTTGGTTGTCGAAAGTTAATATTAGAGCTGTGTATAGCACGAGCCAAAATACGAGTATCATGTGTATTCCCCATCATACCTGCCAGCACAAATGTAAAACATAAATTAAAATCACATGCCACCAGGACATTTTGCATAGGAATTCTTTTGCGCCCAATAAAGTTCATTCCTTCATTCCATGAGAGGACGGCTCTAACGTGTGTACCATCAATTGCACCTATGCAATTCTTGAACAGAGGATGCTTTTTCTAATTTGGTATGAGATTCTCGACACCATGATTGCAGTTGGGATCTGGTCGAATTAAACTTGCAAAGAATTTAACAGCTTGAAGCACATTTTGAAGTAGTGTCCTATAGTATCCAATGAATGATTGAAAAGCATCTCAACTTGTCTAGCCTTTTCCATGTGCTAAAATGCAAAGGAACATACCAACTTGTTCATATATGTCTATATATTGCCAAGTACACAGTCCATACCCATTGCGAATAAAATGTGCAAAAGTTCGGAGCATTTATGGATACATTCAAAATTTTGCATAGCACTGTTGCGGACTACACTGCATAGCGTCTAGCATGGACGTATAATCATTTCTCGCTAACGGAAGTCTACGAATACGAAGTTTTTGTTTGTGATAGTAGTTGCGTACGGCAAGTTCGATGATCCAAAAGTATTGAAGCAGTTCGATAATATCCTCATGTAGCTTTTCCAAAAATGCCTCCTCCCCAACTTCGTCCTTAGATTAGAAATCAAGCATCAAAACACAGTTGAAATCAAAATTTTCCTCCACACTACTCTCTAATACAATCTACACAAGACTCAGGTGTCAATATATCTGAAAGAAGTAAGGTAGGTTTAGCGGCCAATGCTTGCGAATGCAGATACATTTGTAGAATTGTGTTGCCTTTTATAGAATTTGGGCCATGAGAAACTATGTCACACAGAATGATTGCTGCATTTAAGTGTAGTACGAAACTATGAAAAAAAAGATAAAATGAACTATGCTTGTGATTAGAAGTGGTAATGTCTTCTGCAGTACTTGATTAAAAAGATAATGAAAACTCCAAGTTGGGATCTGCTCTAGATATGCATGAAAAAAATCTATATAAATCTAGCTCTTCTGCAATGCTAATGACATAGCATGCATAAGGACACCATGAATACGTACAAAAACGGATAATAATAATAAAAAATGTTTTCACGTCAAACACATTTCGCGGAAAATTGTTTTTCATAGAACTCTCCACACTCACTGTGGTTTAGATTTTCTGTACTCCTGCCAGTTCCACTCAACCCACTCAAATTTTTCATCTACGTCTCCTGCATCTCCAACATCTCCCTGATTATGCCTGAAGGAAAGGAACATGCACGTCCAGTAATATAGATCAATTTTCTTTTTCAATCTGCTCGTCCCAAACAGCTGATTCAAGCATGACTTCACATCTAGGACAATAGGGCCAACTAAACTGTCAATTTTGGATGTGACCTTCTCACTTGCCTTGGTCGTGCGATAGATAGAGTAGGAAATTTCTCGTGCTGATATTTTTTTTCTTCTTTTCTTTTTTTTGTTCTTGTTAACTGTTCTTTTTTGTTCTTATTCACATTTATTGAGAAAATGGATAGAAAAAATGATTTACGCAATTGAATATATAATTAATGGTGAAAATGTCAAAAATTGAAAGACATGGACGTTTTCGTAAAAATAATGAATGTAGGAACGTTATGTGCTAATTATCCATTTAATAATTTATTTGGGACTTGTTTGCATTTTTTTTTAAAAAAATGGACTATATATCATCTATCACCACATCACTTATTCTAACCTAAGTGAAAAATGAGTCTTCACCTAATAGAAGTGATAGAAGTGCACATATCACACTCTACTTAATCAGTGTCTTCACAGAAAAAGGATTCCAACATTTAATCATCTCTCAACTTGTGATCCAAATGTTACACTTCACATCCCTGGTACAAACCACCAATGTATCCCTAGGCATCTATGCTCCACATTACCAAAAGACATATAATACACTACTAATGCATCCCAACCCACTATACGTAAAAACAATTACACCAAGTAATCAATTTGCTCTCAAATTCATACAAATTTACATATCAAATGCATTAAAATACAGCATATAACCATGCAACATAATTAAGCAATCACACATGCACAGAAACATTACACACAGATGCACATGCAGTAATTAGGTTTACTCTCAATAAACCTCACTAGGGTCAACACTCGACCCTATAACCACATGTACCTCGCCTCTCATCTTACCCTTCTGCTTATCCTTCTTTTTGGGACAATCCCTTACAAAATGTCCAGACTTACTATAACTGTAACACCGCTTACCACTAGACTTATCCCAACTTTTGCCCTTCTTCTTACCACCCTCATCACTAGAATCACTATTGTCTTGAACTCTACCAAAATTCATCTCCTTAAATTTCATTATATTCTTTATCATATATAACACACTACTCATGTTATCCTATTTTTAAGCCTTAATCTCCATCTCTTTACTTCTAAGAAAATCAATAACAATCTCAGGTGTTAAGGTGTCCCTACCATACTTAATCTCATTCTTAACCTCCCTATATGAGTCAGGCATAGAATTCAGCAAAATGGTGACCTTTTAAGTTTCAGACACATTTTTATCACAATTAACGATATTTTGAACAAGTTTGTTAAAAATATTCAGATTGTCATCAAGATCGTTTGAATGATATTTTTTAAAATTGAAAAGTATTTCAAGTAAGTACAACTTATTAGGAATAGACTTAAGTAAATATAAGTCTTTCAGATTTTTCCAAAGTTTTTTCGTGGTATCAAGTTTAAAATAATTGAAGTGTGAGCAAGTTGTTGAACCAAAATCCCCTTCAATTTTTGTTGCCAAATCGAAAAATCTCATCTCCATTAAAAATTTCAACTTCAGAATGTGAAGACATTTTGAAAAGAACAGAACAACTGAAGTGTACAATTATGTCACACAAAGTAATCCTAAGGTCGCAGTATGCATCGTTCTAGATTTCCAGGATTTCGTGAGACTCGAGATCTCATTATCAAGGGAATGTTCAAACGGGTCAATTGTAGGTGTTCTAAAAGAATAATCAATGCAATACGAAAATATATCAACAAAAAATTCAAATTCTCACGAAATGTAGTCTTAGTAACTAAATGAAAATTAGAGCACAAAAGCAATTACCAACTTCCAATCAAATTCAACACTTTAAACAGAGCAAATAATTCTTAAATTTCTAGCACAAGCAATGGTTATCCTATACGGTAATCCAATTTTAATGTTACCCCACACGATGACGCGTTAATGCTGAGATTTAAATTAGGATAAGCCAATATATCAGAGCAGACCAAATCTGAATCCGTAAATAACGAGAGATGCGAATATATTACTTTAGGACCACCACTATTTGTACAAAAGACGCCAACAATTACAGAAATCAACTAACCATAATCAAATCCCAAACGTGCAAAGGGAAAAATTGTCCACGTTCTATTGTATAGCCTGAAACAAAAAACTAACACCACCATAATGTCAAAAAAAAAATGTCAAGAACAAACTACCAAAGAGACCTACTCGAAATTCCCACCGACGTGCCTTCATACGTCGCTTGAACCCTCTGTGTGTGGTCACCACGCGTCGCCGCTAGTGACATGCACTTGACTGCTGGGATCGCCTCTGTATGCATGTCGCGCTAGTGTTCTCTGTTTGTCCAACAGGTTAGTGGTCTGCCCAAAAATAGAGAAAACGGCCTCAATTTTTTTTCACATTTTTCGAACAGTTTTTTGTATCCATTTTCTGCTTCTATTTTGCATGTTTTCAGGTTAGATTTTGGTCAATTTTCCAAGCTAAATGCATCACCATAAAGCTATGATACAATTATCTCAGAAATTCAGTCAAAAGATCTTCAAAATGGTGTTTTCGAGCTCAATTTCATGTAACCTTTTTCTACCAAACAATCAATCCAAACAACTCCAACACACAATCAATATATTCATTTCGGTTGCTCCGCAATCTCACCCACAATAGACAAGTTAGGGCGAATGCAACATATATATAAGCTAAGTTAGGTTTTAATTGGATCAATAAAGAGTTAAAAGGGCTAAGATTCAAAGCTATCCAGAGGTAATATATTTGGGCCGTGAAAACTATTAATTTTTTAAGCTACTTTCAACGATCCACACTGTTTTCGGGTCGAGTCTTTGGACTTAGTTCTTGATAACAATTTAACTCATAGGGCAATGCTAAGGAAATTCAATCCAATGTTTACATCATAGCCTGTGATTCATTGGGTATCAAAACCCAACAGCTAAGATAGATAAAAAATGTAAGATTCGACCCAACTATACCTAGTGGGGGTGATTAGGTGTAAATGTGG
>CAIGRR010417963.1:0-13339 GCA_903798365.1 Fraxinus sp. 1973-6204
GAGGAAGATTTCACTACTACTGTCCCTAGTCATTGGTGGACGTTGGTTTGTAGGAGAATTTTGTCAGAATCATTACAAATGCACACTTGAGAAGTTTTCATTTGTAGTTGGAAAAAAAAAAAAAAAAAACTGCCAATCAAGCACTGTCAATGCAACATCTGACAAAAAAACCCTGTACACTTGGTTTTTCCCTTGAACTTGAGTGCACCTCCAAAGGTGTGAGTCTTCATGTAGAGCTTGTTCCCTAAGGCGCTACTCTCGATAGTTAATCTAAGAGACATATGGGAGTGAATGTCTTATATTTCTGATGCAACCATAATAAGATTCTAGATTCTACCTTAAAATGTCAACATTGTTGAGAGGAGTAGTCAAACCATTATATGTTAGATAATATTTTCATCTTAATAGTGACTCATTTTTTGAGAGTACCAATCTTTTAATCTGTGAGTTTGTTTGAGTCTTAATTGTATAGAATCACTCATTTAAGCTTAATAAGCTTTAATATTGAGACTTGATGGTCCATCTTAAAAAACTAACCTTGTGTAATTCAAGCACTTGTATGCGTCATTTGTTTCATGCAAACGAAAGTCCATCTTTTAACGAAGTTCTATTGAGAATAGTATATTGCAGTGCTATTAATGCACATATTGTGGTCGCAAATATGCTCTTTCCCGTCCGAATGGTGAAATCCTTATCCTCAACCTTACAATTGGTTGAAGAAGACTCCCTGATGTAGGACTTTTCTCCTAAAAATAGCCTATTTTTATATGGAACTTCAGTTGTGACTGGAAAGTCAGTTGATCGAAATACTATAAATGAAATGTGGGGACTTAAATGCTCTATTTCGAAATATTAAAGATCCCTAGTTTAATTTTTTTGTCTTCTTTGAAGGAAGGCAGAGAATATATTCTGGTGAAAAAAAAAATCCCATAATTTTACATAATCCCATATCTGATATCTCCTTACTCTAATCACATAATTATTTGCTTTCGTCAGTTTTTATATTTGTCAACCATGGATCAAATTAAGTAGTTACAAGTATTTTCTCAGTTTTTTTCGTGTTCAATTAAACGAGCCCCACTCAACCACCGTATTTGCTGTGGATCTGGTGGAGATTGAGATATAGGTAGGAAGCTTGAAATGATGACAGAAGCCAACAGTTGTCGCCAGTGAATAAAAACTATATATATTTTGGAATAGAGAAGTTTTGATCTTGTTTAGTCTACAGAATCAATAATTGGTTCCCTTGCCCATTTTTTGTAAGAATATTATCATCTTTGAGGGCCCCTTCTTTATACTATATAAGGGCTCTTCATTTCCCAAAAAAAATTCATAATCAATTCAAGAAATTTTCTGCTCTTAGAGTTCAAGAACATTTTTGCTCTCATTCTTATACACAAGCAGCTCTTTTCGAAGTTACACTGTGATTATGGCAATTGAGATTGAAAAACCTTCTGTGGGTTTATCAAAAGTCGCAGTTTCAGATACACATGGAGAAGATTCACCATATTTTGCAGGGTGGAAGGCATATGATGAAAACCCTTATGATGAATTATGCAATCCTTCTGGAGTTATTCAGATGGGACTTGCAGAAAATCAAGTAAGTTTCGAGGATCATTTCATGCAGGGAAAAAAAAGGGCGATTTTTTTTTCTAAATTTTTTTGTTATTTCTTGGACAGGTTTCATTTGATTTGCTGGAACAGTACTTGGAAAAACATTCAGAGGCAACAAACTGGGGAAATAGAACTTCTGGCTTTAGAGATAACGCTTTATTTCAAGATTATCATGGACTTCAATCTTTCAGAAAGGTAAAAAATCTTATCCAATACTTGTACGTACCATCGAATACTATCCAGTCGAGCGTGTGCACAAATGGATTTTGCATGAACTTTTGCACCCCTTGTGAAATTATCCAGGCAATGGCTGGCTTTATGGAACAAATAAGAGGAGGAAGAGCAAAATTCAATCCTGATAGAATTGTTATAACAGCCGGCGCAACCGCGGCTAATGAGCTATTGACTTTCATTCTAGCTGATCCTGGAGATGCCTTGCTTATTCCTACTCCATACTATCCAGGGTAAGAATATAAGTACTCACAGATATAAGATAATCAGGAATATTATATAATCTTGACAATAATTTTATGTTCAAAGGACTAAATAATTATGATTCACAGGTTTGACAGAGACTTAAGGTGGAGAACAGGTGTTAAAATAGTTCCAGTTCATTGTGATAGTTCAAATAATTTTGAGATCACTCCTCAAGCTTTAGATGCAGCATATAATGAAGCTGAATCACATAACATCAAAGTTAAAGGAGTTCTCATAACGAACCCATCGAATCCACTTGGAGCAACCATTAAAAGATCCACCCTTGAAGAGATTCTTGAATTCGTTACACGGAAAAACATTCATCTTGTTTCGGATGAAATCTATTCGGGATCAACATTTTCTGGTGAAGAATTTGTAAGTGTTGCAGAAGTCCTTGAAGCCCGCGATTACAAAGAATCCGATAGAGTTCACATTGTTTATAGCCTGTCGAAAGATTTAGGCCTTCCGGGGTTTAGGGTTGGGACCATATATTCATACAATGATAAAGTCGTTACAACTGCAAGAAGAATGTCAAGTTTCACTTTGATTTCTTCTCAAACACAGCAGCTTTTGGCTTCAATGCTTTCTGACAGAACATTTACAGAAAATTACATAAAGACGAATCGCGAAAGACTCAAGAAAAGGTACCAAATGATTATTGATGGATTGAAAAATTCCGGGATCGAGTGTTTGAAGGGAAATGCAGGATTATTTTGCTGGATGAATTTAAGTCCATTATTGGAGGAGCCTACAAAGGAAAGTGAATTAACTTTATGGAAATCAATGCTGCATGAAGTGAAGTTAAATATATCGCCAGGATCTTCTTGCCATTGTTCCGACCCTGGCTGGTTTCGAGTTTGCTTCGCGAATATGAGTGAGCAGACACTACAAGTTGCACTCACAAGAATACATAATTTCATGGGCAGAAGAAAAGCTATGAAGTCATCACCAGATTTCTCTTCATATTGATTTTTTTTGGTTAAATTTCTAGCTTGATTCTTCAAGTGGTAAAACATATTCTAAGAATATGTTATTCATTCAGATTCGTTAATTGAAGCTTTAGGAATTGTTTATTGATTTTGAAACTTTTAATTATTAAGTTTCTTTGAAATGTCTGATCAGTTTGGTTAGAGAACAAATGCCACAAGTTTTCTGTTCTCTACCTAGCATGCATTTGACTAGGCAATTGTTTAATTGAATTTATAAAATATATATATCTCTTCAGTTCTTAGTTTGAACAGCAAGAATGGATATGGAGTAAGGTATTATATATTTTAAAGATAAGTAACAAATATTTTTTTTAAATTAGACTAACAAATAGTTTATTAATTTTAAAATTTACTTGTAAGTATTTTTTTTTTTTTTTATACTTAATCGAGCATGTACATTTAATTCATCAATTTACAACAGTTATAATTAATAGTGAAGGCAAAAACTTTGATGGTATCCCATTTCTCCACTCAGGTGCCCTCCTTATGGAGTACAATTGTTTATAATCATCTCAAGTCCCTTTGTAGTGCTAATTCTTGGTTTTTGAATTATGAACAATGTATTTTTTTTATCCATTAGAAAAATGTTTTGACTTCTAATTTCATCATCACCTATTTTCATAAAGATTTCACTTGTCACCCATTTTTTTCTTATTCTCATTCTCATTCTTTTTCTCTTTCTTCATTTCAACCACACATTCTTTCAATAAAATAATATTACACATAAACCTAAAAATTTCCCTAGTATTGTAATATTAGTGATGCTAGATAGCATTACTTAATTGAGATTATTTAGCCCATGTTTGGCACCCATTCTCTATCTCATTCTCATTCTCATTTTTTTCTCTTACTTCATTTCAACCACACATTCTTTCAATAAAATAATATTACACATAAACCTAAAAATTTCCCTTACTTTTTAACCACACATTCTTCCATCAATCACTATTCAAAACACATTTTTTTTTTTAATAAAATGGATGCCAAACACCCACAAAGATAAAATATGTTACATTATTGTGTGCCTTCATTGGCTTACATGTTTTCATATACAAGAAACGTGAGATTTTACTGCTCTTAACATGCTTGCAAAAGACACTTTTAAGTCTTTTGCAATGGGCAACATATATACTTGCACGTTGCTGCTTACATTAGAATAACGTTGTCGAATCTCAATTGAATTAATCAACGGCAACATACACTTATTGACCGTTGCGGTACCCTTTTTAACAACACACAATTAATGAATTATTTATATGTTGCAAAAGGTCACCTTTTTTGGGTAGTGAGATGCAGCAAGTTGAGAATATCAATCTTAAAATTTGACTTCTAGTTCAACTTTTAGACATAGGGAATTAATCGTTTAGACTTTTTGAACTTTGATAAAATATTAAGTTTTAGGGTTTTAAAAATATATTAAGCCCTTGTTTGGTAGGAATTAAAATCAGATTTTTAGTAAAATATGTAGTTGAAAAGTTGTGGGACCCATGAAACATGTAGTTAAAATTGAGTGTTGTCTTTAACTTAGATTAAAATTTGAGTTTTAATCGATTCCAAACAGGGATTAAGTCTTGAGATTCGATCTTAAATTGTCAATCTTGTTAACAAGAGTACATCAAATTCTTGGATATTGTCAATTTTGTTAAGAGTAGACAAAATTCTTATAGAATGATCATCAAGTTCATATGTAATTGACGTGATATTTTATGTAATTTTGTACATAAGATTTATCATCAAACATTTTATAAGTATGGTTAATAATTCTAAACATGACCAACTAGTTCTTAGTAAAAGGTTGTTATTGTAAGAGTAGGAATTGGTTAATTATTAAACTATGGAAAAGTGTTCATGTCAATTTCGATCAAATATTCTAATTTAATCCGATAATCAAATTATGAAAATAAATAGACTAACTTGTTATACTCATCAAGTAGATCATTGTTGTATATTTGAAATATCAAAATCAATTCCCGATGATTGAGAAATTGCGATCCGAAGTTGAAGGAAAAAGAAAGGAAACTGGTTGGGTATTTATCTATCTTCGTCGCTCGCCTACTGCTCGAGTGGTGAGGCTGTCTCTCAAGCGATAAGTTAGTGATAGTCGAGCAACAGAGTCTCTATTTCTGATACTCGAGCGACGCAAAGATAATAGGCTAGCGACAACAAAAGTTGCGACCCTTGACAAATGTTATTCAATTTGGGGCGTGACACTTCACTCACAACATTTCCTCCTTATAAATAAAACCATTGGGACGTCCTTTTCATCATCCAAAGATATGTAATCATAGCATAATATTAAATTTATCTTTTCATAGCCAAAACTCTGCATAAAAATCTGTTTTCTATTTCATTCTATAAGGAGTACAAAAATCAATATTCGGTTCGTTGTTCTTGTGTTTTGGAGCGCTACAAACACGAGGAGACATTCGTTGTATCTTAGGAGTCCATCCGTAAGCACTATTGTAGGCAAAATTGACTTAAGGACAAAGAGTTCAACTCGTGCCTCAACTTTACATCCATTTCACTTGACGTTATTTGGCTTCTTTTTTTTGTGTTTATTACTCATTTTCTTGCCGTTACTCCGTTCAGTTTTTGGTAAGGTTGGTAAGTTTGATTTTTGGTTTAAAGTCATCACTCAAATCTATTATCTTATCAACAATCTTAAGGCAATTTTTGTTTAAGTAATAACTTTATTCTTTAATTGTATTCAGTTAAACTAATTTCACTTCAGTTTAACTTCCTCTACTCCTTCTCAAATTTTGATTTTTGGTTTATCTTCTGTTTTGTGTAAATAGAAATAAATATAGTTAACAATACCGATACCTCTTCGAATGATACTTCCAATATGGGAACTTCGAAAAGAGTTTTACCTAACTTGGTTTCTATCGTTGTGATTCCTCTGGTTCTGGTTGCCCCTTCCACCGTTCGTACAAATTCTGTTCCACATGGAGAGAAATCAGAGAAGTTCTGTGGGGTTGAGTTCAAGAGATGGCAATAGAAAATATTGTTCTATCTCACAACCCTAAACATGGCAAAAATTCTGAAAGAAGATACTCCCACCGTACGAGAAGGGAAAAATAATATGGCATCATTAATAGCATTGGATGCTTGAAAACATTTAGACTTCTTATGCAAAAACTACATACTAAATGATTTGGAGAACACATTATACAATGTATATAGTTCTATGAAATCTACAAAGGAACTATGAGAATTCTTGGAGAAGAAATACAAGTCTGAAGAAGCCGGAACTAAGAAGTTCATTGTGGAAAAATTCTTAGACTACAAAATGGTAGATTCAAAGACAGTCATCAGTTAAGTATAAAAATCATAGGTTATTCTCCATGACATTTACGTCGAGAATGTATCTCTAAGTAAATCATTTCAAGCGGCTGCAATTATCGAGAAACTTTCACTCACGTGGAAGGACTTCAAGAACTATCTCAAGCATAAACGCAAACATATGAATATTGAAGAACTCATTGTTCGATTGAGAATTGAAAATAATAACAGAAATTCAAACAAGCGTGTTGGGAGTCATACACCACAAGCTAATGCTAATGTGGCAGAATCAAATAACAAGAGCAAAAAAAGAAAGCATTCCATCGAACCCTCCAAGAAGAATACAAAGAAGTTCAAGGAAAATTGCTATAATTGTGGAAAGGCTAGACATCGCTCGGTAGATTGTCGTAAACTTAAGAAGCAAGCCCAAGTAAATATCACCAAATCTGATGCAATATCTGATTGTATATCAAATATAAATTTGTCAACCGTTATTTCAGAATGCAATAATGTTAGAAATCCCATTGAATGATGGGTGGATACGGGTGCTACCCGTCATATTTGTGTCGACAAAGGCATGTTCTCATCCTACACCCCAACCGATGGTGAGAAGTTGTTCATGGAAAACTCTTCAAGATCAAAAGTGGAAGGACAAGGCAAGGTAATTTTGAAGATGACATCGAGCAAAGAACTTAGCCTTAACAACGTTCTTCCCATGTCTGATAAGTTTATACATACCAAGAACAATTTGTATGTAGGGAAATGTTATATAAAAGATGGACTATTTGAGATGAATGTCATTGCCATTGTATCGAATAAATCAAGAAATAAAATATCTTCTTCTTCTTATATTTTTGAGTCGTCTAATTTATTTCATCATAAATTAGGACATGTAAATTTTAATTCTATACGAAAATTAATGAATATAAATCTACTATCAAGTATGCATTTTAATACCTAATGGAAATGCAAAATTTGTATAGAAGCTAAGTTAACCAAGGCATCGTTTCATTCGGTTGAACGAACCACAACACTTTTGTAACTTATTCACACCGATATATGTGATTTAAAGTATGTCCAAACAAAAGGTGGTAAAAAATATTTCATCACGTTCATAGATAATTGTACAAGATACTGTTATGTATACTTGTTGAAAAGTAAAGATAAAGTTTTGGAAGTGTTTAAGCACTATAAAACTAAAGTTGAAAATCAAATTGGAAAAAGAACAAAAGGTGATTTGTAGTGATCGGGGTGGAGAATATATTGCATCGTTTGAAGAATTTTGTTCAAAATCTGGAATTATTCATCAAACTATAACATCATACTCAGCTCAATCTAACGGTGGTGTTGAACGTAAAAATCGAACACTTAAGGAAATGATAAATGCAATGTTGATTAATTCAGGCTTACCTCGAAACTTGTGGNGTGGAGAATATATTGCATCGTTTGAAGAATTTTGTTCAAAATCTGGAATTATTCATCAAACTATAACATCATACTCAGCTCAATCTAACGGTGGTGTTGAACGTAAAAATCGAACACTTAAGGAAATGATAAATGCAATGTTGATTAATTCAGGCTTACCTCGAAACTTGTGGGAGGAAGCTATACTTTCGAAAAATCACGTCCTTAATAAAATACCACACAAAAGTAAGGTTGAATCACCTTATAAGTTATGAAAATCGAAAACATTTCTACAAATATCTTAAAGTGTGGGGGTGTTTAGCAAAGTTACATATGCCTAAACCTAAACAAGTAAAGAGTAGACCTAAAATAATAGATTGTGTCTTTATCGGATATGCAAATAATAATAGTGCATATAGATTTTTGGTTTATAAATCTGAAATACTTGATGTGCATGTACGTACTATTATTGAATTAAAGAATTTTACTTTCTTTGAAGATATATTTCCTAGTAAAGAAAAAGAAGTAAGCTCACACAAACGAACTTACGATACTGCAAATGAAAACTACAAGATAATAATCATCAAGTAGATGAAAAATCAAAGCGTAGCAAAAGGCAAAGGATTCATAAGACTTTTGGTCCAGATTTTCTAACATATATACTAAAAATGATCCAAGGACTTTTAACGAAACAATGTCCTCTCCTCCTTTTTTTGGAAAGAAGCATTTAATAATGAAATTAAATCCATCATAAATAACCATACTTAGGAATTGACTAAACTTCCTCCAGGGAACAAACATTTAGGCTACAAGTGGATCTTCAAAAAGAAATTGAAGTCGAATGGATTAATAGACAAATATAAGGCTAGACTAGTAACCAAATGGTATAAGAAAAAAAAGGACCAGATTTATTCGATACCTATTCACCTGTTAAAAGGATCACATTTATACGTATATTGATTGCAATTACTGCATTGCATAATCTTGAAATATATCAAATGGATGTTAAGATTGCATTTCTAAATGGTGAGTTAGAAGATGATATATATATGGAACAAACTGAAGGTGTTGTTGCTCCGCAAAATGAGAAGAAGGTGTGTAAGCTTGTAAAATCGTTGTATGGATTAAAACAAGTATCGAAGCAATGACATGAAAAATTTGACAAAACTATATTGTCAAATGGTTTCAAAATTAATGAATATACATCAAAATCACACCTAACGGATACGTGATCGTATGTCTATATGTTGATGATATGCTAATCATGAGAAACAATTCGAACATTACACTTGACAGTTTGTTATTATCTCAATTACATTGTATCGAGGTTGTACTTGAAAAGTTTAAGATGTATGACGATAAACCAATTAAAACACCAGTGGACTTCAGTTTACACTTAGCCAAAAATTCTAGTGATCGCGTATATCAATTAGAATATTTACGTGTTATAAGCAGTTTGATGTATATTACTGACTGCACGCATCCTAATATAGTATATGCAATCAACAAGTTGAGTAGATTTACAAATAATCCAAGTAATGACCATTAGAATGCATTAACCCAAGTTCTTAAATACTTAAGACACATGATTAGTTATGAATTACACTACTCAAGATACAGTGTTAGAAGGATATATTGATGCAAATTGAATATCTGACACAAAATATTCAAAGTATACAAGTGGTTATGTGTTTACTATTGGAGGCGGAGCTGTATCTTGAAAATCATCTAAGCAAACTTATATAGCTCGATTCATGATAGAATATGAGTTTATTGCCTTAGATAAATCGGAGAAGAAACGGAATGACTTTGTAATGTTCTCGAAGATATTACATGTTAGAAAAAATCGGTACGTGCGATAATATACATTGTGATAATCAATCAAAAATTGCAATAGCACAAAATAGTACGTGTAATGGCAAATCTCTACATATTCGTCAGAGACATGATACCATTAAACAGTCGATATCGAATGGTATAATCTCGATTAATTGTGTTAAATCAAAGGAAAACATATCAGATCCTTTAACGAAATGACTAATAAGAGATCAAGTATACTATCTTTCTAGGAGAATGGGCCTAAAACCTATCAAATGGAATCACCATAGCGAAAACCCATCCTTATGAATTAGAGATTTCAAGATCTTGGTTCAATGGAACAACTAAGTTATGAAAGTTTCAATATAAAACACTTACTCCCATTCCTACAAACCTAAAGTGTTGGAATAAAAGGTGTTCAAGGATAAGTGTATACTTTTAATGATTCCTATATTTTGGAAGTAGATAAGAGATGTATGATACAACACTATAAGAAATCATCTATGTGAGTGTGAAGTGGATTGCTTCTACGAGAATTTGAGGCTAAAATTCTTTTAAAGCACTTATGTAATCAAGAGTTGTTCAGGGCCAAAATAAACATAACCATAAGAACAGAAGTGGTTAGATGAGGTATGGTGTTGGTATTGCTGTTTTAATTTACAAGAACCACTGAATGGTTCAGGACATCGTATTTACCAATTAGTTTAATAAATTTAATTATATTCAACTTAGGAAGGGTCAAAGTCACAAATCACCTATCTTGATACTATAACATGTCATATGTACCCCTTTATTGGATTATGCATATCATTTGCATAATGCATTTCGTATTGTGGAATTTTCATTCACGTTGGGATTGTAGAAATTGGTTAAGTATTGAACCATGGAAAAGTGACTTTCATATCACTTCGGTCAAATATTCGAACTTGATCCGATAGTAAAATTATGAAAATAAATAGACTAATTTATTCTACTTGTCGAATAGATCGGCGCAGTATATTTAGAATATCAAAAAAATTCCTGATGAATGAGAAATTGAGGTCCAAAGTTGAAGGAAAAAGAGAAGAAACTAGATGGCTATTTATCTATCTTTGCGCTCACTTACTGCTCGAGCGATAAGCTAGCGATAGTCAAGCGACGTAGTCTCTGTTTCTGATGCTCAAGCGATGCAAGGCTAGCGACAACAAAAACTGTGACCATTGACAAAGATTGCTAAGTTTGGGGTGTGGCACTTCACTCACAACATTTCCTTCTCTATAAATAAAATCATTGGCACGTCCATTCATCATCCCGATGATATGCAATTATAGCATAACATTAAATTAATCTTATGCTAACCAAAACTCTGCATAAAACTCTATTTTCCATTTCATTCTAGAAGAAGTACAAAAATCAATCTTCGATTCGTTGCTTGTGTTTTGGAATGCTACAAATATAAGGAGATAGTCGTTGTATCTTAGAAGTTGATTGCCATCATCCGTAAGCACTGTTGTGGGGTACAAACGACTTAAAAACAAAGAGTTCAACTCTCACCTCGACTTTGCATCCATTTCCCTTGGCGTTATTTTGGGATTATTTTTCTTTAGTATTTATCACTCATTTCCTTGTTGTTACTCTGTTCAATGTTGATAAATTTGATTTTTGGTTTAAAATCATCACTCATATACATTATCTTATCAACAATAAGGGCCATAACAAGTCACCCCTAATCCATTATCTTATCAACAATAAGGGCCATAACAAGTCACCCCTAATTGCTTTTTGCCATAGTATAAAATGTTGTACTTAGTACTCATGAAATGAAAACACATCGTGTTTTAAAATTTGCTAATTCTCAGTATGGAGCGTGAATGATGTTAATTTTTCCGATTAACATATAACTAAGAAATATTTATCTATAAATTATCGTTTCTAGTGTATACAATCCTTAGAAAGTCGTATATGAACAAAAATTACTTGGTCTAGAACTATAAAGTCAAAGTTCGATGCTAATTAGCATGGATGATTGCAAGTTGTACCAAGCAGGCCGATTTCATAAAAAAGTGATGCATATATTTAATTTAAAGAAAAAAAAAATGTGAAATACCTAGCCCTTTGACGTTCTATATGTTCACGTCATAGCATAGTGTGAATATCATTCGGCCGGTCGATCTTATTAAAATATGGTAGCAGCGATGTTAAAATATATTAAATTTATTTGACGTACTATTAAGAAAACATTGATGAATATTTTATCTATGTTACTCAAAAAGTCTATCGACTAGTATATTGATCATGAAAAAGTCGTCGTAGAATATATATTAACTTCAAATCTTTATTAACTAGTGAACTAGAACCAGTCATATTTTCATTTGGTAAATATGAAAGAAAGTG
Source organism: Fraxinus sp. 1973-6204 (assembly GCA_903798365.1). Taxonomy (NCBI): domain Eukaryota; kingdom Viridiplantae; phylum Streptophyta; class Magnoliopsida; order Lamiales; family Oleaceae; genus Fraxinus; species Fraxinus sp. 1973-6204. The sequence goes on from CAIGRR010417963.1 coordinate 11,958, forward strand.
ACATTTTTTAAGTTTAGCTTTATGTTTTGAAAGCTTAATGTTAATTAAATATTAGCTTCTTTATGTCCCTTTTAGAAGCTCTTAAATGAAGATGTCAGTTTTGTTGGACATTAATATTCAATTAAAAGTTGTTCATTACAATGAGGGTATAGTTCGAGATTAAATGTCTGTTTTAAATGAAAAATGAAAATAATAATTTTTCAAGAAAAAGGAGAATACAATCAGTCTAACTAGAAAAATCAGCTACACAAGCACAGGAGCAAGTAAATGCATGGACCATTTTATTCTACCTATGGAGACACATAAGGTAAAAAGTAAAATCAGATTCCAGTTGTGTACAAGTCGAAGAGGGTTACATTCAATAATGACTAGACAAACTCCAACCCTTTGTGTGAGGCAACAGAGCATAATCACCATGACATATATGTATGTTTCGCCTTTTTCAGTCGAAAAGACATAACATGCGGCGTGACATGACAAGAATTCAAAATGCCGTTCTTTAGCTTTTATGTTTTACATTGCATTCTTCGTCTTTAAATGGGGTAAGTGTACTTTTATTGCACAATCGACTGAAGATCAAGTTGAGCTCGTCCTAAATCTCTATACTTTTTCATTATTAATAGCATACGTGTAACTTTCGGGGAAAAATCCATCACAAATCACAATAATTGGTTGAATCATAGCCATCAAAATCCCAATCCATGAATATCACATGGGGCAATCATGGAGTTCCCCGTGTGAATCACATATTAATATTCATACTCCAATCTGCCAACAACTAAAGTTGAAGACAGAGATTGAGTAAAGAAAAGAGGTTTTTAGTCATTGCCAATGCAGCTACATGTATATACTCTATTATCAGTTTCAAGTACACATCAAATGGTCTCACCATTTTAAGAATGGAAGATTGACTCTCTGAGTTATTGAGTAGCAACATGTATACATGGTTGGGATTAAGAGGAAATAGTGAAAAATACCCACTTGGTCCGGCCACTTTTTCAAAATAGCCGTTGACAATGTTATAAAAAAAAAAAAAGGAAAAACTAATCAAACTTAAAAATCAAGAGTTTTCCCATTTTTACTCTCACACGTGACTGAAATAGAGAGAGGAGAGAAAAAAAATTCTCTAACCCCGACGACGAGGAGCGCACCGACGGCCAAAAAATCGACGACCCAGATCGAAATCGCCATTTCTCTTGAACAAGGTGAGTTTTGAAAACCATTATTATATGTTATTTTACAAAGCATGGTTGAAATCATTGAATAAATAAAGCATGTTTTCGAATTTTTGTTGATTATCTTTTAAGGAATTGTTGTATTAAGGATGAAATGTGATTTGGGTGAGTTTTGAGAGATGGAGATCGTCAAAAATAGCATTTTCC